>BQNB010113891.1:0-21856 GCA_026074375.1 Tanacetum coccineum
TCCTATTGAAAAAATAATAATTTATAGTATATTGAAAATAAAAGAATGGTTAAAATTTCATTTTCTAAAAATCAAGTTATAGATTTTGTTTCCCAATTTCTTTTAGCTTTGAGTTGAGGTTTATCTATCTTATTAACATTTAAGCTCACAAGGCTTATTTGTAAAGCTTAGATGAATTTCGACTATGAAGATAAATTGATCTATGGTTGAGTTAAAAAAGAGTGCACACATCTTAATAATTAATTTATTCCTGGGAGTGAAAAGTTCACAAGTTATAAGTATAAGAGCTTAATCATTTGGACTTATATTGACAATGATCTTGTTTAATAAGCTTTGTTTAGTCTAGTGAAAAGTCAAGGATGAATAATTTTCCTCTTTTGTGCTCTATTAATCGGGAGTAGCCTATTTCAATGAGCCTAAAAGTTGCAAAATTGCAATGATTGCCATTAATGTGTTTCCAAGAGATTAAATGTTGAGAAAATCTTAAGTTGTTTAAAAGGTGATTCATAAAAGGTGAAAACAAGGGCATTTTGGAAACTTGTTCGTTTACAAAGTGTACACTTCATAACATTGCGTGAGGACACGGCAATCCTTTAGTTTGGGAAATTTTGATAAATGCTTAATTGTATATATTAATTACCCGGGATTTTGCCAAATAAAAGCCAGGAAAAGAAAATGCAAAAGAATAGAAAAAATGTGTTGCTTTTGTGTTATTGTTGGCGGAAAGGATAATAATGAGCAAAAAGAAGCCAAAACGATATAAAAAACCGACAAAGTAATGGACAAGGCAAGACAAGAGTGAAGACGGGAATCCAATCAAAGCCGGATCAGCCCGAAACAAGAAAGAAAGCCAAAAATAAAGTAGTCATGGAACTAATTGTGGCCAAAGTCTCAACAATTTAAAGGTCATTTGGAATCTTTTAAAAGATTCAAGGACCAAAATTTGCATAAGGTTGAAAGTTGTTTGTAAAGAGATAAGGAAGAAAGAAACCCAAGGGGCCGATTTTGTCATTTTCAACTTAGTGTTTTTTAACCATACATTTTGGTCGGGGTGAAAGGCCCAAGGACCAATAATCTGTTTCTTCAAATGTATTTCTACACTTACAATTGTAGTAATGAATCGCAGGACTGAAAGTAATGCAAACTCTTTCAAAGATTTAACAGGAAAACCGCGAGGTTTAAAATCTTTCTCCCCAACCAAACTTAACTGATTTTCACGCCCTTTTTTGTTGTTAACAACCCAAAATCACCAAAATCCCCACCTCCGCTCTCTTTATCACTTCAAACTTGTTCTAAAACCTTCCTCACATCATTTGACCATGTGGCTTCACTTGATTGGTTTCTAACACCTCTCACCTCAATCAAAGGCTATTAAATCAAAGAAATATGATCTACGGTAAGATGAATGGAAAGATTCAAGAAACTTCTCCTCTTCTTCAATCCTCTTATTAAATAGAAAGCTTTTTATGTTTCATTTTTTCAGTTGTTGTTTGTGTTTTAATTTTCACTTTGTATTTTCTTCAATATTAAGCAATTTCCTTCAAATTTTTAGCAAAAAGCTTTAAGCTCTTGTACTCTCTTTCTTTCATCTTGTACTTCATCATTTTAGTAATAACAATTCAGTTTTCAAGTGTAAGTGAAATTTGTTTTCAATTTTAAGCCGATTTTACTCATTAAGCTCTCAATAAGCTCATTTGAGCTTATTACTTTTCATAAGCTCAAATTCAGTCAAAGTTTGTGTTTAATCATTCATTTACTCATTTGAATCAATTGGAATCGAAATCATGATTACTTGAGGTGTTTTGAGTTTATTTTGAAGCAACAAGGATAAATAAGCTGTTATAGCTTATTGAGCTTTAATGCTCAAGGTTTAGAGGCTAGGAGCCATTAGGTGTTTGTTTTTTGAGCCACTCACTCTACAAGAGTGGCTAAGTGCTGAGACTACATAAATCAGGTTTACATTCTCATTTTCAATTTAGTGTAAATTTAGCTTAATAAGATTTGCTTAATGTTCTTCATAAGTTTTCCTTTATGCTTAATCATGATTGATTAGTTACCTATTTCCTGTTGAGAGTTTTCATAGTTGAGTTTTGTTGAAGTTTACATTTCCTGAAATTGTCAATTAGAAATAATAAGCCTAGTAGAGTAACTAGCTTATTCTCACTTATAAGCTGTAGGTTTTATAACTAAAATAGCTTAACTAGGTAATTTCTAGTGTGAGTAGATAAAAGGAATAAGCTGTTTTAGCTTTTGAATAGATTTTAAGCTTACTTGAGATTTGACAGGTTTTATAAAGGAGTGTTTGGTTCAAGCTTAATTTGACTCTTAAAGTCAAAGAAATTCTGTCAAATCCTTTTACATAGCTGAGTTAGGTCTTAATATCAAGGTTTAAACAGGTTTTAAGAGTTAGATTGTTGAATTCCAAAGTTTAGAGTGTTATAAACTTGTATTTGCACCAGGGCATTTTAGATTGTGGAGTACTTTTAGTTTAAAGAGATTTATAGCTTTTTAGAGTTCAAAGTTTTTAAAGCAAGTCTAGATACATACATTTAGTTGGTTAAATAAGTTCTCATTGAAAGAGTTAAGCCTGCATTTGCACTTTTGGTCAATTGCACCAGCAACAACAGTATTAACTGTTGTTGCTACTCAATTTTCTAATTGTCTTTGAGCATTCATAAGTAGATACTAGAATTTAGAATTAAGAATATTTCTAGAATTCCATTAGCTTATAACTTTTCATCATTTAGTTTTCAATATTCAGCTTTTAAATTAGCTTATTTTTCCCTACAAAAGTAGTATAGCAGCTTTTTAGATTTGTAGCTTAATTTCTTGTGATTCTCATTTCTAGTTGTAAAAGTTAAAATCCTTTTATCTAGATTAGCTTAATATCCATAGCATAGCTTATTTCTAAAGTTTCAGCTTTTTAGGATAAGAAATGAGCAATTTTGGCTTATTAAGAAAAGCTTATCTCAGTTTTAAGTTAAAACTTGCACTTTTTAAGTTCAATTCTCTTGTTATTTTTGTTAAAGCTTAGCTAATTTTTTCTTAGATAATCTTAGTACACAACCTGAGCTACATTTAGCTTCTTTTGCTTTTCATTTTCACCTAGAAATAAGCTAGATATAAGCTAAAATGTGAAAAAGCTCTTAAATCCCTGTGTCTACGGGAGCAGTTTCATAAGAGCTTTTTTGTTTAGCTTATCTAGTTCGTTAAGTATGAAAGATGTCTTTATTAAGTTTTTTGGTATAAGGCTGTTTACAGTTTGTAGTTTTAGTTTTAGCTGAAATCTCAATTTTTTGATTAAGCCAAATATAAGCCTTACGAGATAGGGTTCTGTTGTTACTTTGTTATAGTTCAAGGGTATAACTGTTTTTCACTGTATAGTGTAAATTCCCAAAAAGATTGCCGCTACCTTTACCTTTCTTTATTACCAATTCCTACCTGTCTTTTTTAGGAATTAATTATAAAATTGATTTAATATTTTGATTTTAGTTTTATAAAATTAGGGTTTTTTAGTTTTAATTGTCATAATTAGTGTTCCAATGGTGGTTTATAAAAGTAGGGCTTTTTTTTTGTAGTGCCAATAAATTTCTGCACCTTTGTAGTTTTTTAAATACCTTGTTCTCTTATTTGCCAATATAATTTGTATTTTTCAGGATTTAAATAGATTTTAGGTAATTCTTTTTTCTTAAAAATTTCATAATAATTCAAAAATAGATAAAATTACCAATTCATTTTCCTAAAATTGTCTATGTATTTTGTGATTTTTAGGTTTTAAGTTTGTTAAAATGTCGTGCGCTTTGATTTTACTTTTAGTTTTAGTCTCACGTTTTACTTTCGTGCATTTAAATTTAGATGTCTAGTTAATTGTTTTTTATATGCGTGCTATAGATTTGTTGATAATAAATTATTCTAAAATCGTTATCAATCTATCTCGAATTGCCGAATTATTCCCAAATTCTCAATTCACGATTCGTATAGGACACGAACGCCGGACGTAGTACAATATTCCGGATGAAATATACATATTGTGTTTTCTTTAGTGAGATTTTACCTGTTATGTCTCATTTTGAGAAGTTATTTTGAAAAAAAATTTCACAGGATCAATACTATACGTATATAAATTTGTTTGTTTTGCTACAACACATCAAATACCTTTTGGGATAACAAGATCATAAGCCCAATAAACTTGCATAGAAGAGATAACTGACTTACAAAGCTAAAGTCTTCTAGCGAATGACAAAGACTTATTCTTCCAGTCACCTATTATATTTTTAACTTGCTCAATAAGGACTTTACAATCCCTATTTAAGAGACGAGAAGAAATAAGAGGGACTCCCAAATATTTAACTGGCAACTTACCTTCCGTAATGGGCATAATACTATGAATAGAATTCTTGACATGATTCACCACATTACAGAAATAAACCGTACTCTTTGGAATACTCGGAACCAAACCCAAGGTATCTTTAAACTCATCAAGCACTTCCATAATAAGCTGAGCAGAATCCACATCACCATGAGCAAAGATAAATAGATCGTCGGCAAAACAAACATTAATAAGCTGAAGTTCCTCACAATGCTTATGGTAACGAAAAGAATCTGACAAACTAACCTTTCTTTTAAGAATAAGTGTCAGGACTTCCATAACTAAAGTGAAAAGATAAGGGGATAACGGGTCCCCTTGTCTCAAACCCCATTTTCCTTTAAAATACCCATGAATATTCCCGTTGATACTAAGAGAAAAGGAAGTCGAGGTAACACAAGCCATAATCCATTTAATCATGTTAGGATGAAACCCAAAACATTTAAGGATCTTACCCAAGAAATTCAGTCAACCGTGTCATAAGCCTTTTGGATATCCACCTTAAACACACATCTAGGAGGACCCCTATTACGATGGTATCTATGCGTGAGCTCTTGGGTAATAAGAATATTATCCGAAATTCATCTACCCGAGATAAAAGCTGATAGATTCTCACTAACAACCTCTTTTATGCCTCCAATAATGCGATTAGTAAGGATCTTACTAATACATTTGTAGATAACATTGCAACACGAAATAGGACGGTAATCATTTACTCTAATAGGAGTGTGTACCTTAGGAATACGAGCAATGAATGTATGGTTAATCTCTTTCAATAGCCGACCATTAGTAAAGAACTCCCGAGTTGCCTTGCACACATCCGGCCCTACAATATCCCACCCTTTTTTGAAAAAAGCTAAAGTAAAACCATCCGGACTCGGAGCTTTATAATCACCAATATCAAACATAGCATTATTTATCTCCTCATCCGAGACTTGACGAACCATATCTAAGTAAGCCGAACCCGACACCGTATTCTGAAACAGCTCATCAATATTAAGATCATTACATGCCATATTACTGCTAAAAAACATGTCATAGTGCGAAATAAAAACATCAGGAACACTTGGACCAGAAACTTCCTGATTATTGGCATTTAGGATGACTTCATTACGGCTTCTTTGATTTTTGCTCTTTACCATTTTATGAAAATACGCCGAGTTAGAATCACCAACATCAAGCCATTCGATCTTAGCCTTTTGTTTCAAAAACCGTTCCTTATCAAGTTTAGCCAAATTAAATACTTCAACATACACTGCTTCCTCTTCCCTTAAAATCATATTATTTGGGTCCAAGTTAAGAGCCTTTTGGACATCATCCAACTCAGCCCTAAGCTCAGAAACCCGGTCATGAAGGTTCCCATGATCGTACACCAATTTTCAGAAAGGCTTCTTTAAAGACTTCATCTTATTAACAACCTAGAACATAGTATGACCTTCCACATTTCTACTCCAAAAATCAGCCAACACTTCCAAAAACTTGCTTTTATAAGTGATAAAGTTGAAGAACTTGAAAGGTTTAGGTTTAGAGAAGTAAAGGAAGGGATTTTCAATACCACAGGAGAATGATCCGATATCCGATAAGGTTGAAATATGGCATGGGCCCCCAGGAAAGAATCAATAAACTCCATGTTGCCCATGATGCGGTCCAATTTCTTTAAAATTCCATCTCCACCCCTTGGCTTTTGATTCCATGTGAAGTGAAGACCCGTACAATTGATATCCATGACTTCGATATTCGAGACACAATCTTTAAACTCGATCATAGTTGAGTTTATTTGTGACAAACCAGAATGACTATCCGCAATGTTTAAAGCAACATTAAAATCTCCCATGAGGATCTAAGGAATATTTTTGACAACATTTTTATGAACGTTTAAATCAGCCCATAGGAGACGTCTAACAGTTGGAAGATTACCTGCATAAATAAATGAACAATGCATAATGCTATTAGTAGATTTGTGCCGGATTTGAACATGCATGGCTTGGCTAGATTGGGATAGAACCACCATATCAACCACGTCTGTAACACCCCCAAATTGGGTCGCAGCGGAATAAAGGTCCGGGGCATGTTACTTCATATATCAATAACACAAGATATATATAGAACGACCAAAAAGTCGTTTTAAAACTGATACATTGGATTTAACAAATATTTGATACAAATAGCCCGAAGCTTTAACTTGTTCCTTATTATTTATTACAAAGATACTGGTTCCCAAACACATGAGTTACCAAAACATAATCCAACCATATCTTTTAGCTATGTCTTTCCCAAAACAAAATCACCAATGTATCCTTTGCACCTTATGCTTACTGATCTCCTGAAAAAAAACATTGCTTTTAAAACGGTCAAAATAATGTTGGTAGAATTCATGGTTTTGATAAATCATCAATATGAGAGGACGCAAGACTTCCCCTGATGATAATGCAAACACATGCAGACATCAAACAAAAACCAGAGTACATTTTCCTAAGCTCCATGACACTGAAAGGATCGACGATTCTTTCTTGCAATAATAATATATTATTGCAACTTTATTTCTTGCCCACTGCTCCCGATTAGATGTTTTACCCGAAACATCCCCATTCGACATGCTATCGTTCACGGTGATAGCTAAGTCACACGAACGGGGAGGTCAGTTACCCCAGATAGATCTATTCATAACATGTGACGCTCACATAATGTATTAACAACTACATCTATGCAATTGCTAGTTCTGCTAATGGCTCAACTTGGGTTTTATCGCTACTTAGGCAAAACCATGTAATCAATATTAAAATATCCCACTTGACGTCCATTTATAAATAAGCATTTCCACCCCATAGTTTTAAATCATGGAAATCATAAAAATGCTGGTGTGGGGCTATGAACTCACCTCAAGTGAGTGATTCGATAATATACTTCACAAGTGAATCGCGTCACTAAATCGTCCGAAAGCAACCTAAATTAACATAGGTCGTATAAGCACTAATCGCTTTGATTAACTAACATCAATGTACCAGGTCTATGTTGTTACTTCATACTATCGTTTAGGGCTATCATAATCACGAGGTCATGTAACGTGAAGTCAGGAGGAGATAGGACACTTTTTTAAATCGTTTAAATCTAGGAAATTCACTCGTCGGAATACGGCCACCCCGAAGAGGCCTCGTTATGAAACTCCCTAGTAATATAGTACTTTGATAACCACATATAATTCTATGCAGACTCATTATATCCGTCTAAATCGTTTTGGTATATTAAATTGTGTTTAATATTTAATAAGTAAAACGTTCTATAATTGATCGTTGTAGTAAAACCGGCGTAACTTTCGAGTTTTTTATATCGTACGATTTTGACGTCTTACTTATGCCACGCTTTCGTATGGAACGCGTACTGAGTTATACTTTTATTTGACTTTTTAATATGTTTGATCCTGTTTGATGAACAGTACTTTTACTGTTCACATCAGTTATAAAGTTATTTTTATAGTTTTAGTTATCGTAAAACCCGTAAACGTCGTATTTTATTCGTTATAGCTCCGTTTTTAGCGATTCTTTCGAGCACGTTCTCGTTAATGAAAATTCTATCAATTTATAAGGTTTACAAAAATAAAGTTTCTGTCATGAATAGTGTTTTTACTGTTCATAGTTTATAAAATTATTTTTATAAACTTTTAATTACCGAATACTCGCGAAATTCATAACTTATTCATTATTAATTGAAAAATCATGATTCTTATCATTTTGGAATCCTAAAAATATGTATTATTTGTTAAAAATACTAAACTAGCTGTTTGATATAGTTTTTATGAAAGTTATTTTATAAACCCTTTTTAATTAACGTATAACTCGTTTTTATCGTAACTTTTTCGTTATTTATCCGTTCGACAAGTTTCTTACCTTTTCGGAATCGTCATGAGTCGTACTATTTTATAAAAATGTAAAATGGACAGGTTGTAGTTCGAGTTTAAACAGAAAGATTGGATGTTTATATTGAATCCATATGTATACTTAGTTTTTATACTTTTCAACCTTGTCATTTATCACAAGTCTTTCCCTATTCTTAATATACTATATCATACATATTATATGATCCATAGTTCTTATATTGTCCATTTGTTCAAGTCATTAAGTCCATAACAACTTTTATAAACCATAACATATTAAGTGATCTTTTAAAACCCTAATTTTGCATTAATACTTTTTAAGCTTAATTAATAAAGTAGATCTTTCTATTCTTAATATACTATAACATACTAATTAATAGATCCATCGTTTGTGTAGTTTGGTCTGGGATAGGTTGTGTGTGTGTGTGTGTGTAACCCGTCACCTCTCCTCCAAATTCCTTTTGTGGCATAGCGTGTACTGATAATATTTTTATAAACATAACTATTAAGTGAATATTGGTATCGCTCTACGCCGTATATTTGCATGTTAGTGGACTTTTAAGCTTAACCAAGATTGTTGAGAAGAACGGCTACTGTATAGTTGAATCCATGTTTATAAACTTCATATTACCATCCATAGCAACTATGTGTTTATAAGTTTCATAAAACTATACTTTACCTGAAAAGGTATAGCACAGTTTTACAAGTTAAAACATGTCGACGCCTAATTCGGTGAGATTTCGAGAGCTATGTGAACGCAATTGAAGAGCTGCGCTTGACATGTATGCATGAAAAAGTATGTCATATAATTGTGGAAGCACAAGGGTGTAGTAGATGTTAAAGTGCTCACGTGATGTAAGAGCTGAGAGTGAGAATACTGGTGTGTCAGGATGTGACAAATAATGCTAACCCTTGTTTAGACTTTAAACCCAAGATTATAACCAAGAAAACCCTAGTTTCCAATTGAAAACCCTAATCTTGATTTATTGCTTCAACACTTGTAAATGATTAGCCAATGCTTGGAAACACCTTAGAATGTCTTAGATATGATGTGTATAGGTGTGTATAGGTTGTATAAAATTTGATATGGATTATCCAAAAGGGGTGTTTCTTGTCGTGGCCTAAAGAGGGGAGGAAGAGAGGATTTGGTTTGATTTTTAGCTAAGTGTATGCATGTGTGTTTCTATCTCTTGCAATATAGGAGTTATATAAGTGAAGGACTAGTCAAAGTAATGAAAACAAAGACCAAAGACTATGGTCTAAAGGGGGGGGGGGGGGCGGCAAGATGAGGGTTTTGGGGAAAAGTTGGTCAATTTTACTATGTACTAGGTTAGGTCTTTACTAACTTCTTATGTACATCCTAGGTCTTTAAGTCTTATGTCCTAATGTCTCCCAATAGTAGGGATCATCCCCATAGATTTAGGATTTGTGTTTGTTAGATATTTATTTGATAAAATGGAAGTTTACTTGCAATATTGTGTAAAAGAAAGTAAATATCACTTTTGTATTTATAAGATGTAAGTAAATGAAATGTGAAAGATGTATACTTGTAACTTGACAAGTCTTGCTTATTTCATATATGTATGGGGCGTCCCCTATAATATTTATGGCAAAGTTTTATAATATGATATATTTTTGTAACTTTTATGTATTGGGTATAAAAGTGGGTATTTGTTGAAGCGTAGAAAAGTTTTGGTGGTTCCGGGTATGCCTAAACGCAATTTATCGCGAAACGTATACACTTTACGTATCCAATAAAAATAACATGAACAAAGACCATAATTATTCTCAAAATAATTATTTAATACTTGATTGATGCAAACGCTTAATTGTTTGATGCCCGTTTACATTGAACGCAAATTTTTAGCTTACGCGATTTTACTTAATACATGAAATTACAAGCAAACGCGTACGACACTAAAAATAAATAGTAGATTTATCGACGTCGTCAATGACTTGAAAACACAGGGTGTTATAACGTCCATATTCTACCCAATGATGATACGACACCCCGTATCACATAACCTAGCATTAGACGTCCAATCCCATGATCTAAAAACCTTAGAACAAATAATAGATAAAGTAGCAATATCAACGTGAGATTCAACAATTCCATACATGCTAAGTTGATTTTTGTTAACAACTTGACGAACCTTAGATTGTTTAGGGGCTCAGTTCAAACCTCAAATATTCCACGTTGCTATACTAAACATCAAAAACATCCTGAGAGGGAGTGCTTGCCCCCTTTTGCTTTAGAACTCTTGGATCAGGCTCCATTACCATTTCCTCAACTTCGCTATCACTCGATAAATATGGATCCGGATCAGCAGCTTTCGCCTCATTATTTGCCCTACTTGTTTCACCAACATCTCCATCCCGAGATAAGTCATCCTGATCACGAAGAGCATCAAAATGATTTTTCAATTTCACAACATTAGTAGTCTCCATATCAGCTTTGTCAACAAGTTGTTTGACCTTTTGCCAAACGACTTTCACTTTTTGCTTGTTCATTTTCAAGCCCTCATTATGTTTAGTGTGGGCTGGATCTTTACATCTTTTCTTTCTATTATTCACAGCCGTGAACCCATCATCATTATTTTCATTAGATTTTGAAATAGATTGTGTGACCCTTTTAGGGTACATTGTCGACGAGTGACCAAAAACATGGCAATCAAGGCACAAAGGTGGTTTCCATTCATACTCCATTTTAATTATTTCCTTAGTGTATCCCTTGGTATCACCATTGTCATCCACTATAGGAACATACTTCAATAAGAGCTCTAGCGTATCCAGTTCTACCCCACGACTCAACGCACATGGAACTAGTGAAAGCATCTAACATTATAGGTTTACCAATTTGAGTTCCAATAAGGCTAAGGCCATCTTCCGAATAAGCAATAACCAGAACCTTATGCATTTTGACCCACACCGAAACCCTAGTTACTTTGTCCTTAGATAACTCAAGATTCGAAGACCATTTGGTTAAGATAAGAGGGACACTTCTAATCAGCCACGGGCCTTGTTCCAAGACTTGTTCTAAACCAGTTAGCGATGCGAATTTGAAATAAAATATACCATCATCATCCCGCATTATCTTTTGAAATCCAAATTTAGCCCAAGTGTTCGTCACATAATTTTTAACAAGAGGAAACGCTACATCTTTCCCAACAAAGAACCCCACCAATGAGTTAGCAAATTTGTGCTGAACAGCGTTTATGGCAGCTATAGGGAGCACAAAATCGTTGTCCTCCACATGTTCCGTATTCACCATGGTTCTAAAATTGATTTTAGACTTGGACGTATCATTATTCCCTCCATTAACCACAGTAAAAAAGGCCATGTTACCTGTTTTATCGCTGTGTATTTCACTATTACCTTCGACCTCAGTAACAGATGGTGACTTCTCTTGTGTCCAAATTGAACCCTCATTATCATTCCCTTTTGTTGGAACAGAAAAGACACCCACGTCAGATGTATTAATCCCCATACAAGCCTCATTCGATCCATGCACTGTAACATGGTTACTAACAAACAAATCCCATTCATGCAGATTAGCAGCCTCATCATCATGACGAGGGCTACTTGGCTGAGAAAACGCCCCTCGCTTAGCCATTAAAGGTTTGTCAATATTCTTTATCTTAGCAGAAAGGTTATTCGCCTTTAAAGATTTTAGAATCTTAGCATCATCCATCTCTCTCCAACACCATAAAACAATCAGCAACAACACGAAAAAACAAACCAGAAAACAGCAAGAAGCGATTAAGAGAAAAACGCAAACCCTAATAAATTAGGGTTTACAACGCCAAAGAACACGATCACTACCCAACCTCCATCATTGATATCAGCAGATATTATAGCAATAAGGAACGATATCCAAGCAGAAAAACGCTAAAATACGACAAAGAAAACACAAACCCTAAAAAAAGAAAACGCAAACCCTAATCTTATAAAAACCGCAACCAAATAAAAACCTAGTTATGCATCATAATACACAGATTAAACAGCAATCACTAGATTGTTATAAGGATTTACAATCAATAAGGGATAGGGAAAGACGATCCCAAAATTAAGTTTTAGATCGAAAAAATCTGGGTTTAAGTTTGATGCTTGCGGTTTGTGTAAGAAATATGATTCTTGCGGTTTGTGTTATTTCGTTCTTGCGGAATGTGTAAATTGTTCTTGCGGTTTGTGCATATTCCATTCTTGTGGTTTGTGCATTCTAAATTTCTTGCGGTTTGTGTTCACTACAGGTTTTAGTATTCTTGCGGTTTATGACACTTAGACGAAAAGAAACTCTGTCAAAATTTCTTTAGTCTTTAGGTTGTGTTTAAACTTGCGGTTTGTGTAAATTTGGATCTTGTAGAATGTGTACATAAAGGTTTTTCAGTTTGTGTAATGATCTTGCGGTTTGTGTAAAATCTTGCGGATTGTGTCAAATTTTGCGGAATGTGTAAAATCTTGCGGAATGTGTAAATTCTTGCGAAATGTGTAACTGAAATACAATCACCGAAAATCATTTCTTGTTTAACCAATTTTGATACATTCCAATTTCAGTAAAGTCAATTTCGGTGAAACCCTAATTTCGACACAAGGCATTTTCAGTTTAAAGACTTATTAGACAATTATTGTAACTACTTATTTGGACTCAAAAGACAGCTAATTCTACATCAACAAGCCAAAACAATATACAATCATACTTTCACGGTTTCTTCTTGATTTAGTAAAATCCCATAAAAGATTCTTCTTTTCTCGGTTTAAATCATAGACTTGTAAAATCTCGTGAAATAGAATTATTTCTCATAACCACAATCTCAATCACTTCATAAAACTTAAGATCCGATATACATTCACATCAAAATCAAAATGTCCAATACCAATAACAACTTGCAAACTCAAACATCAAATGCTCTTCACAATGCCATCGTGGAAGCATGTGGTAAAGATCGTCCACTAATGTTAGCACCTGGTAACTACGTTAAGTGGAAATCCCGAATCAAGAGATACATTGACACCAAACCTAACAATGAACTCATCCACTATTGTCTCCAGAATCCACCTTACAAATTCAAATGGACTGAGAAGACTGTTCCAGTTAAAGAAGGTAGTTTCGAAACCACTACAGAAGGATGCATAGAGAACTATAAGAATTTTTCACAAGACATAAGGAACCAATTGGATGCTGAAGCTGAAGCTGTTCAGATAATTCTCACAGGGATAGATAATGATATCTACTCCATAGTTGATGCTTGTCCAAATGCATGTGAGATGTGGAAAGCAATTGAAAGGTTAAATAGGGTGAATCAATCAATGGTCAAGATCTTGAAACCAATTTATATTGGAAGTTTGGAAAATTCACATCACGGGATGGTGAATCACTTGAATCGTATTACTCAAGGTTCTACAAGATGATGAATAAGCTTGTCAGAAATCAGTGTGATGTTACCAATCATCAAGTGAATGTTCAGTTCTTACTTCAATTACAACCAGAATGGCAAAGGTTTGTGACGCTTGTTAAGCAGAGTCAAGAATTGAAGATTGTCTCCTTCCACAAACTTTATGACATCCTGAAGCAACACCAGAACGAAGTCAAAGAGATAAGAGCTGAAAGACTAGCACGCTCTGCTAATACACTTGCACTTGTTGCTCAACAACAACCAGTTTACCATCCTCAAAACCATCCTAATCACTACACTCAAAATTCCTTAACCAGATCACAACAAGCTGCTACCAGAAATAGAGGTAAAGCAATTATCAACTCTCCTTCACCCACTTATGATCAAGAACCTACTATGGTTGCTGAAGATGATGAAATGTCAAAGGAAAAGGAGATTAATAAACTCATGGCTTTAATTTCTCTATCATTCAAGAAATCTACAAACCTACTAACAACAACCTTAGAACTTCATCAAACACTAGTAGAGCAAATCAGGATAATACTCCAAGAATCAATAGAGGAACTGGGTATGATAATCAGGGTAGTTAATGTTGCTAGGGCTAGGGAGAATGTAGGTACACAGGTGGTACAGCATTTGGGATTCAGTGTTATAATGGCAAGGAATATAAGCATGTAGCAATGGAATGTCAGAAACCAAAACGGGCAAATGATGCAGCTTATCACAAAGAGAAGATGCTATTGTATAAGCAAGAGGAAGCTGGAATCCAGTTGAGTGCTGAACAAGCTGATTGGAGGGATGATGTGTTTCAAAAGCTTTAAATTTATAATGACTGAAAATACCGATTTTATTATAAGGAAACACACGGGTAAAAGTATAACCCACGTATGTAGTATAATATTTTTAGGTAAGACCAGGTCGTTCCATGGGATTGGGTATTCTTAGAAAAAGTCGATAATATTACGAAAAGGGAATTATCTTATAGACTGTCACGGATCTAAAGATAATAATTTGATTCAGGATATAAAGGACATGTTTGGTTAAGGAACAAGAAAGATTATGGATAAACTTAAGTAGATGAATAATTCACGAATGAAATTATAATCGATTTAAGAATGTTTAATTACTTAGAAAGATTGTCTATTGTTCATAATGAAAAACCCTTTCGGCTTTTATCTTTTATTATGAAAAATGCTTTAAGTGTGATTCGTGTTTGATAATGAGTAATATAAACTTTCTAAACCAAGTTCGTTAGACATGTGGTTTAGTGCTAAACCCTTTTGTACTTGGGTTAATGTTCGTTTACTTAGCCAATCCTCACAAGGCTAAGGTCTAGTTGTCATAGACAAACAACTTGGAAAGCAATCACTTAACCGGAGTCTTTTGACCTATATCCGAAATAAGTGGTGATCAAATGAAGATTAAAGAGTCCAAGTTCAAAAGCATCAAGCTTATATTATTCATATCAAAAGTTTATTCAAAAGTCAAGTTTGATCCATAATAATCATGTAGCCCCTAACCAAACATGTTAATCTACTCAATAATCATAATAATAACACATATAACAATCATGATAAATCCAACATTCATATTATCAAAGGATAGAAACATGTTTTTACCAATTCCAAGAGTAGAGGTTCCAATCTTACGATGCCTTTCAAGAATAAAGAAATAATTGACTATAGTAACACTAGCAACTCCAACTTCCTAAGATTTTACTTCCTTCTCTACCCGAAAAGTGATGAAGGTGGTGGTTAACCTTCAAAAACTTCCTGAGAACTACTAAAACTATTTAGAACTTATGGTTGATGATTAAAAGATGCGAATTGGATGATTTGAGTGATGATTTCCTCCAAAATTCATGCTCTATTTATACTTAAGGATGGGTCATTAGTTGTTGAGTTAGAGGGAGTGAAAGGTTTCATAATCATTGCAATCATTTATGATTTGGGAGTAACTGTCAAGAAAGTGCGTCGCACACAAGAAATTGTGCGCCGCACTTGGTGATTAATTAAATGGCATTCATTTTGTTTAGAAGTATGCCGCACAAAATAGATTGTGCGTCGCACTTTGGCTTTAATCATTAACTCATCTTTAATTTTTCTTCTAGATCCTTCATATAACGACCGTTAGTGAATTTAGCTGGATTTCTTTGCATCGTCCAGGGGTGAGGAAAATTCAAGCAGTTCCGTCAACAGCTCACGGAATGTCAAAATTCCCAGATCCAGGAGGAATACTCACTCTACGAAGCAGCAGGATAATCCTACTAGAATGCACTATGGTCTCTGGACCGGAAGCACAGCCTTCCTCCATCACCCAAGCTGCAGAATAAAGGGTTAGAGTAGCAGTTCATCCGAAATACCCGGAGCAAACAATTGCAATAGGCTCCACCCTAACAGAGGAAGGATGAAAGGCGTTGTGCGAATTACTCAGGCACAACCTGGACATATTTGCTTGGAAACCTGAGGACATGACAGGGGTCCCGCGACACTTAGCGAAACATCGTCTGAACGTCCAAGAAGGATGCCTTCCAGTCAGACAAAATAAAAGAAGCCAAGCACCGGAAAGGAACAAGGCAATACAATAAGAAGTAGCAAAACTTGTAGAGGCCGGAATAATAAAGGAAGTCCATTACAACAGCTGGTTGTCAAATCCTGTAATGGTAAAGAAGCATGACGACAGCTGGAGGATGTGTGTGGACTTCAAAGACCTGAACAAGGCATGCCCTAAAGATGGCTATCCACTCCCAAAAATATATTAGAAGGTGGAATCCCTCTGCGGATACCCCTTCAAGTGCTTCCTAGATGCATACAAAGGATATCACCAAATAAAACTAGCGAATGAAGATGAGGAAAAAACGGCGTTCATTACCAGCCAAGGGATATTCTGTTACTCCAAAATGCCTTTTGGTCTGAAGAATGTTGAAGCAACTTATCAACAATTGGTGGACAACGCATTCCAAAAGAAAATTGGTAGGAATTTAGAAGTATACGTGGACTATCTGGTGATCAAAAGCCGCACGGAACAAGAGATAATGAGGGATATCGAAGAAACGTTCAGGACTCTATGAGAGATAAACATGAAGCTGAATCCTAAAAGATGCACCTTCGGGGTGGAAGAAGGCATGTTTTTGGGATACAAGGTAAACACCAAAGGAATAAAAGTGTGTCCGGATAAGGTGGAAGCCGTTTTAAGCCTGCCATCCCCAAAATGCCTAAAAGACGTACAAAAGCTAAATGGAAAATTAGCAAGCCTAAACAGATTTCTATCCAAGTCAGCAGAAAAGACACTGCCTTTTTTCAAAGCCTTGAAGAAATGCACAAAGAAAAGTGATTTCCAATAGACTACGGAAGCTGAAGCTGCATTCAAACAAATGAAAAAGCTAATAGCTGCCAACACTAACCGCACCTATATAAAAAGAAGAATTGATTATGTACCTTGCGGCTGCACGCGAAGCCGTAAGCGTAGTGTTAATGATCAAATGGAAGGTGAAGCAAATGCCAGTCTACTTCGTTAGTCGCGCCCTACAAGGTCCAGAAATAAATTACACACCGTTGGAAAAACCGGTACTAGCTTTAGTGCATGCAAGCAAACGGCTAAAAAGATACTTCCAGACACATACAATCATTGTCATCACGGACCAACCAATCAAGCAGGTCCTGTCCAAACCAGAAATCACATGAAGACTACATAAATAGAGTATTGAGCTGGGGGAATAGTACATGCCAAGAACATCAGTAAAAGGAAAAATCTTGGCAGACTTCATAGTGGAACGTCCAGAGGATGAATTTCTAGTCACAACCACGAAAGCTGAGGAACAACTTCCAGACCCATGGACATTATTCACGGACGGATCATCTTGATAGATGGTTCCGGAGCTGGCCTGATACTCACAGACCCAGAAGGAACAGAATTCACTTACGCTCTGAGATTTAGATTTGATGCAACCAATAACAAAGCCGAGTACGAAGCTTTAATAGCCGGTCTCAGAATCGTAGAGCAAATGGGTATAAAAAACCTTCAAGCAAATGTGGATTCACGACTAGTGGCTAATCAAGTCAACGGGTCTTACATAGCAAAAAAGTCAGGCATGATGCAATACCTAGAGAAAGTGAAAACACTCACTAGTAATTTCAAAAAGTTCTCAATCAAACAGGTGCCCATAAGTGAAAACAAAAAGGCTGACACTCTAAGCAAAATTGCATCCACCATCTTCGCTCACCTAACAAAGCAGGTCCTAGTGGAAGAGCTTAAAGAAAAATTGTGGTATATCATATATCATAACAAGGGGTCGATTCTTGGACTTGGCTAGTTTCTAGAGAGAGAAACACATGAGAGAGTTTTTCTAGTGAGAGAAAATGTGTTTTTATAAGAAAAGAATAAATGACTAGCTTACCTCTTCCAAAGTTGGAAGAGGCTTATATAGTTCTTACAATATACCGGGTATTAGTACCTGGCTTAATACCGAAAATCTATGAGCTATAATAAACAGAAAAATACACGGGGTGACCGAGTCTTTTTCTAATATCTAACAATCTCCCCCTAAGGGAGGTCACCCCTGAAAATACAAAACTTAATCACTTCAGTCTTTAGCTCGTAGACATTTGATATCTTGTACATTTGGGATAGTGATCTTTTGATTCATCTTAGACTTGTCTTTGATTGTGATCTTGAGCTTTCTTGAGATCATCACTCAAACATAATCTTACATCATCTTGTAATGGATTGCCATCTCGTGCACTTGTGAAGAAATACATGATATCAGAGACTGCGGAAGCTTTGACACCTTTATGAGGTCTTTCATAACTTCATAACAAGTGTAGGTCGTGTCTGAGCATTCGGTTATTCACTTGATATCTCAGGTGCTGGGAATTTCCATCTCCATCTCCATCTTTAAGATATCCTGTAATGAAACAGTTAGCAATAAAGAGAAAATTGATTTGAAAAGTCAGTCTAAGTGTTTCTTATGAAAATATTTTGTAACACTTCGAGAGTTTTGATTGTTTGTCAAATGATCAATAACCGTCAATTCTTATACTGGAACAAGTTTGATTCACACAGAATCGCACCATCGTTTCTTTCCAGTTGACACAAGTTTGATTCTTGTAGAATCGCACAAGTCACCTACCAAGAGCTTGTTTGATGTTGGCTCTAGCAGGATTTCCATCTTCATTGTGAAAAACCATCGTTTCACTCGGATGTTCTGGCAATATCACAAGGATAATGCGTAGGACTCTTAGGATAGACTTGTTTCCACAGTGTGTGAAAGACAAGAGAATTGGATATGTGTCCTAACGAGATTAATTGACGATCTCTTGGCTCTAGACTCAATAGTGCGTTTTGGTTCTAGTAATCGGAGGCTGGAGCTGACTGCCACCTGTTCAATATCAACTAACTCGGAGTGAGAAAGTCAATAGATAACGTGTTTAGTCTCCGTGAGAAATGAAACAGAAATCTTTTGAAAGATTCTGAGTGGCTAGGGAGGGTTGTGCATTGCATCACTGGGTCCATGATGTCGATCTTCAATGTCAGCAATCATCTTAGTGATTCTGGCAGCATATGTATTGACCCGGTTTCTGCCTAAGTGTATGGAGGGCTTCTTTCTTTACACCCTTTATCTTTACAATTCTTTTTAATTCTTCAACCCCTTCAGTGCTTACCGAGACTTCATGACTAGAACCTTGTTGGGTTTATTCCAGTACTAGCTCCATCTCAGTCGGCACTTTTCCCTTATTCTCGCTTTTACTCCTTTTACATGTCATACCTAAGGACTTCTACACTAACTAGTGGATTGTCCCTGGGTAGATCCCTCCGGTTATGGCTGGATCATTGGGAATAGTACCTAACCTTACCAACCTTATAACTCCAATTAAGTAAAATGCATGGTCGGTCTTTTGGTACAGTTCTCCTTTCCATAAAACCAATTGAAAATTCAATTAAGGTACTTATGATATAAATATCAAAGCGTTTAGTACCTCGATCATTTTTGATTTTTTCAGAAACGCTCCCCCTCAAAATGTGCTTCGGTATTCGAAATTGTTTAGCACGTTTGGGCGGAGTATATGAGTCCTAATAATCACGGTTATTATTATACACATATTTTAATCACATTTTCTCCCCTTATCAAAAATTTTAAACCCTTTGACATTTTGGATATCAATTGATTTAAATATGTTATAAAAATTGGGAAAAAAGTGTGCCAATTATTCACAAGCCGTGTATGAAACATATTAATGCTCCCCCTCAATCGTTGAGGGTCCTAGAATCAAAAGATATACTACTTATTACTTATACTATACAAGATATATTATTCATAATAAGATAATATTGACCTTAGTGTCGGAGTGACGATGTCACTCTGTTATGCTGATCAATCTGTAGTCAATATCTCTTAGTCGTCCACCGACAAAGCTTTCCAGACTTTGAAAGATTCTCCTGATCTTTAGTCTTTTCTCAATTACCTCGATAAAGTCTTCACTCCTTCTTTTGTCGTCCTCAGTCCATTTCCTGGTCTCCATGCCCTTAATCACATTTTCTCCCCTTATCAAAAATTTTAAACCCTTTGACATTTTAGATATCAATTGATTTAAATATGTTATAAAAATTGGGAGAAAAGTGTGCCAATTATTTACAAGCCGTGTATGAAACATATTAATGCTCCCCCTCAATCGTTGAGGGTCATAGAATCAAAAGATATACTACTTATTACTTATACTGTACAAGATATATTATTCACAATAAGATAATATTGACCTTAGTGTCGGAGTGACGATGTCACTCTGTTCTGCTGATCAGTCTGTAGTCAATATCTCTTAGTCGTCCACCGACAAAGCTTTCCAGACTTTGAAAGATTCTCCTGATCTTTAGTCTTTTCTCAATCACCTCGATAAAGTCTTCACTCCTTCTTTTGTCGTCCTCAGTCCATTTCCTGGTCTCCATGCCCTTATTGAATTTGAACAGCCTAAAATCTTTCACCATGAAATCTAGCTTGTCCCACATTTCTCCCCTTATCAATTATTTCAACCGTTTGACATTTTGGATATCATTTGATTTAAATATGTTAGATAATTTGGAGAAAAGAGAGCTATATCACAAGCCGTATTTGTTTCGGAACATATTAATGCTCCCTCAATCGTTGGAGAGGTAGTCTGTGTGTTGAAGTGGTCAGATATGATTAATTTTTGAAGATTTTTTCGTTACTCAATAAACCTGGTTTGTAAGTTTAATTGAAAACTATGAAATAATTATAGACTGACACTATCTGACACATAACATCAAATTCCATACAACTTAGAATGTACAAGATGTATGTTGCATTACCGATGATATTGATCTTAATCATTCACTTCTCTTGATTAGTTGGTAGCCAATATCTCTGAGTCTTCCACTAATGATGCATTCGAGATTTCTGATCTTTAACTTTCTCCCAAATATCTCGATGACCTGTAGGTTTTTGTAGTGGAGGTGGTGGTGGTGGAAGTGTTGATGTTGTATCAGTTGTCTCTGTTACGCTAGAGGGAACATCAGCTGATGCAGTGAGAGCTCTGAAGATTTGGTTCCTTAGCTTCTTTTGTCTCTCCAAGACCCGGTTACACTTTCCAATCGGCACCCAGACATTAAATTTGAACAACACTCTCCCCCTCAATCGATGACCCGTTTTCTATTGAAAGAGCTGTAGTCATTGATTGAGTGTCAAATTGTCCGGATTGATTTTCAAACAACACTTTTACCACCGTGGTTAACACAAATAATTTTGAAGAATCAATTAAGAAAAATTATTTGTTATCAAACAGGAAGACTTCTCTTCCGAATTAAGAAAAATGCACTGAAACGTACATTAATCCTAAATTGCATGGATATAAAGTAATCCATGCTCGAGTAAAATTAATTACCCGTTGTTAGGAACAGTTGTCTTTCAGACGACAATCTTTCCTTCAAATGAGAATCGGGTTGCAATTTGAAGTAATTGCAAACCATTTTGTAATTTCAAATGACTTAAAATATTTACCACGTCTATTTTTATGTACTTATGTACAAAGGATACAAGAGGACACTTCATTTACTCATCATCTCCTTCTTGAAGGCGGGCGTGGTACTAGTTCCCATACTTTAAGTCAATCAAATTCGTAAATTTCGTCTTGCATATCTTCAAACCAGCTATCTTCATTCACGGCCATTTTGAAGTTCTTTGGTTCGACTTTTGACAGTATGGTATGGTAACAGCAC
>BQNB010113892.1:6560-21856 GCA_026074375.1 Tanacetum coccineum
CAGGTGGTCAAAGTGGGTCATGTCAGTTTTGCAGACCCATCAACAAATTTTCAGTCAACCCACCAACAATTGTATCTTCAAGCTGTGAAACCAATTTTTCCTTTTTGCTAATTGAGGTAGTTTAAAACTAATTTTCTAAAAAAACCCTTCAAACAGACTTAAACTAGCTATAGCCAACAACATGTCTAACATCAAAGGTTAACTTTTTATACTAGAACACAAATTTAAGAATTATACTAGAATCCTATTACAGACCAAGTTAACTTTTTCTTTACTTAACAGACCAAACCCACATATATATAACAATAATAATAATGTAAATTCAAAAAAGTAATAAATAACAAACCTTTGTCATCAATGTTCATTGTACCCTTGTTGATTAAAATTATCATGGGTTATGAAATTAGGGTTTGTTTGGTGATATGGATTTGGGGAAGACGATTGGGGGAGAACGATGATATGAATATTTAGGGTTTAGGGTTTGTTAATTACGGATTAAGGAAAAAAGATGATCAACCTGGGATTTGTTATTTAGGGTTTGAGTTGTTAAGATGATCGTAAGGATTGTCTGTATGTTTTTTAACTTTGACTTAATTTTGTGTTTTAATACAGGTGAGAGTATTTTATATTGTATAGGATTTAATGTTAATATGAATTTTTGTTTGGGACTAGTTATGTAATATAATGTAAGGATCTTAATGGGTAAAATAGTCATGAAACCTCATAAAAGGATAAAAAAAAATGGACCTTGTAGATTATTTTTGACGCAATCTTAAGTTTGGAGTTAGAAAAAGATATAGTGACAAGTATGATGATTACGCTTGTGATTTGCCTTAAAAAAAACCCTAAAACTCCTTTGGCGACTTAGTCGATTTATAAAACCCTAACTTTCGATCGTTTTCTTTCTTGGTCCTCTAATCGTTTGCTTATCTCCTATATGTTCTCTTGATTCTATCGTGTGTAACTAATCCTTGGACTCGTTATTTGTGTATGAGTTGCGTTAGAACGCATGTGCAGATGAGCTGAATTACATGCTCACGTCTTCGCATCATACTTCAAACCTCTCAATCCTAATCGAACCCCAAATCAAAAACCAAACACCAGTTCATATGACGAACGCGGTTCATTATCGGAACATGATATACAAAATCCTCACCAAACAAAATCGTCACCAACCCTCCACAAAAATTGCTGACAGCAAAATTATTATTTCTATTATATTATGTTATATATATATTATTATATTATAAAAGGCTAGTCAGTTCAATACTTGTAAATTCAAGCCATACATCCCTCCACATGCTAATATATAGTACTATTTTGTCAATTTATAATACATTCAGCACACGTATAAATACAACTAGTCCCCCCCTTAACTTACCTCAAACTAAAAACATATGCAATCTGTCCAGTGTCCCTGTTCCTGAGACTCGCACCCTGACAACCTTAGACATCTTGTGTTAATATGACTAGCTGCCCAAAATGGGAGCCCGATACTGTAAGCCTTGTGGCCCACTTCAAAACGACAGTGGATTGTCCACAAATGTTATATACAGCAAAATAACCGCGCGTTGCGGCGGGGCTAATTTTTTCCCTCAATAATTTTTTTTGACGTTTCGGGGTTTTTTTGTCGATGCGTTATGGGCCGGGTCTAATTTTAATATTTTCTTTTTTTGTATGATAGGAAAAAAAATTGCGTGGGAACGGGCTAATTTTTTTCCTGAAAATTTTCTATTTTTGGACGGTTTTGTAAATTTTTTTAGCGGGAATTTTTGTGAAGAAAATCGAAATAGTTAAAAGTGAGGGTCTGTTTTGTATTTTTTTTTACTTTGGCCGATTTAGTGCTATTTTTCATTGTGTTTTTTTTTTGCTAATTTTTTCTCGATATTTCCTTTTTTTGTACGATTCGGGAATTTTTTTTTGCGTTGGGACGGGTTAATTTTTTCCCGAATTTTTTTTTTTTTTGGGGACGGTTCGAATATCTTTTTATTTGGTCCGATGAATGTAAAAAAGTTGTGAACAATAAAAACTTGCCGTGTTTTTTTGTTAATTTTTACCGGGATTTTTTGTGTAATAAAATCGTTAAATAGTTAAAAGTTGATTGGACCGTTTTGTTTTTTTGACTTTGGGCTAGATTTCAGGCTAATTTTGGCTAGTTTTTTTTTTTTTATTTTACTTATTGGCATATTTTATGCGAAATTTATGCTAGTTTGTCGACAAATGTGTATATTTGTAAAATTTTTTTATATGGCTTATGTTGTTGGCCTACAATGTTTAAAAGTGTTTTTTGTTTGCTATATGTGTTTTTTTTTAATATAATGAGTGTACGGTTTTACCATATCGATTAGTTTAAAGTTATTAGTTATCAGAAGATGTATTCGCGTGAACTTTTTTTATCTGAATAAATCGGAAACATTTGTAATAATTATTCCCTCCTACTTGTGCATAAAATTGAAAAAAAAAAAAAACTAAAATTGATGTGGCCCAAAATGGGGAGTCCAGAACAGTAGTCACCTGGCCCACTGTCAAAACGACAGTGTATCAAAATAGTCATGTAACCCATAAAAGGATAAAAACAATGGACCTTGTATATATTTTTGACGAAAATCTTAATTTGAAGTTAGAAAAATGATATAGTTACAAGTATGATGAATAACGCTGTGATTTGCCCTAATAAAAACCCCTAATACTCCTCTGGCGACTTAGACTATTTATAAAACCCTAACTTTCGATCGTATTTCTTTCTTGGTCCTCTAATCGTTTGCTTATCTCCTATATTTTCTCTTGATTCTATCGTGTGTAAACTAATCCTTGACTCTCTTATGTTGTATGAGTTGCGTCGTAACTACAAATGCATTGATGAGAGCTGAATTAACATGCTCCACGTCTACGCATCATACATCAAACCTCTCAATCCTAACGAACCCCAAAATCAAAACAAACACGAGTTCATATTACGAAACGCGGTTCATTATCGGAATCATGATATACAAAATCCTCACCCAACAAAATCGTCACCAACCCTCCACAAAAATTGCTGACAGCAAATCTATTATTATTTCTATTATATTATGGTATATCTATATAACTATATAAAACATTTATAATGTGGAACTCATTAAAAATTAAAATAAGGAGATGCAATCTTGACCATCCATCTCATTTTTTGGAATCACATCATAAAGTGACATGTGTTATCTTTTGATTAAAAAATCACATTTATTTTCAAATTGAAATATCTTTTTATCTATTTAATTTTATTTTGATATAATTCATCATATTTTTTAAAATTTTATGCTCTTTAATTCAATATCCATTTTGATATATTTTTATAAATTTTTTTTTTTACATTTTAATGGATTTATTTTATGTTGATTTATATTTTTTTACAACTTTAATCTTAATTAAATATAAATTTGATACGTTAAAACTATATACTTTCGGAGAGAGTGTTGTCTTTTTACATGCAAGAATGATGATGTTAATATGGTATTGTGGGAAAGTTACAGGAAACCCCAACGAACACATACATTTGTGAAACGAAATTACTAAGCGGGTAGGAAATTACGTAAAAAGTTGAGTTAGTAAATTTTTTATTACCGCCGCTATGTGCGGGTAACCAACTAAAATATTATAAAAGGCAAGTCAGTTCAATACTTGTAAATTCAAGCCATACATCCCTCCACATGCTAATATATAGTACTATTTTGTCAATTTATAATACATTCAGCACACGTATAAATACAACTAGTCCCCCCCTTAACTTACCTCAAACTAAAAACATATGCAATCTGTCCAGTGTCCCTGTTCCTGAGACTCGCACCCTGACAACCTTAGACATCTTGTGTTAATATGACTACACAAACAAACAGAAAGATCAGCAATGGATCATTTCGGTCTATTTTCATGCATGCCGACAGAGCCGACATATTACTCATGCTTCTTGGGTTCTTAGGTGCAGTTGGCGATGGCTTCGCTATGCCGACCACGTTGCTTATCGTTGGCAAAATCATGAACAATATTGGGGATTCTGATTCTGATTCATCATCAACCATGAAAGACTCCATTGATAAAATGAACCAGGTTAATATCACATGAGCACATATATTATATATTTGCATTTTACTTTTTTAACCATGGTTTCCGACACATTGCCTGACTAATCCAGGGGGTTTGAACCCACCGCCTCACATACTCAAACCAGGTAAAACTAGGGCTGTAAACGAACCGGACGGACACGGACGGAGGTGTGTTCGTGTCCGTCCATTTAATTTTAGCCGGTCAAATAAACGGACATCGGACGCGTAATCACGAAAATTTTTGTTCCGTTCGTGATCAATGTGAGATTTGAACCTTGTTCATGTTCGTTATGTTCGTTCATTAATGAGTTAAACGAACATAAACGGACAAAATGAACGTAAACGGACATAAACAACGTAAACGATATAATCGAGCATAAAACGAATATACAAGTTAACAAAAATTTGCAATATTTATATGTTTAATCAAAATTATATATCTGATCATAAACGAACGAAATAATCGAGAGTAAACAGCATAAATTAACAACATAATACGGACGAACATAATCGAACGAAATAATCGAACGTATCACGAACGCCTAATAAACGTACGAAGCGTGTGTCAAGTTCGTTCATTTAACTAGACGGACAGAAAAATCTTTTCATGTTCGTCCACTTTAATAAATAAGCGCGACTAATCGTAACATCTACGCACGTTACACGATAATTTTCAATGAACGTCCCGGTTTGGGTGGGCTTTTACAGCATCCCCCTAGGTAAAACCCTTCCCTTTTCAGGAGGTTTGCGTGGCCACTTAAAGGTTGTTTGCACCCTCACACATTTTTGAGTGATAGACACAAACCCTTTTGCCATTAGACCACACCCTTGAGTGGTTATATTGTGTTTTTTCTTAAGCAGATAAGTAATTTCTATATACTTATTATGGTTAAAAAAATCTAATCGAGTTTAATTTTTATTTTTATATTTGTTTACAGAATGCTGCAAATCTTTGTTACATGGCTATTGGCGTATGGGTTGCGTGTTTTCTTGGTACGTTTATTATTTTGATAATTTTTTTTAGGAATGAGAAATGCTAGACTCACTCCTTTTTTACAAATAAACATCCACACCTACATGTGGCATGTAAGATTGACCAATCATGTTGAATGAAATTTTCTCTTTTTTAATTTTTACCCTCCATAATCACATGACACATATGGGTGTGGATGTTTTGAGGAGGAACCGTGTGGTCTGTTGGAGCTGCTATAGCCATTGGTGGAATGTAAGCTACTTCTGTTACCTTTTTTTTTTCTTCCTATTTTGGCATTAACAACTTCTTTTTTCTATGCCCCAATCTCGGCTGTTATGAATGATGACAGCAACCTTTTTATTTTCAATTGTAATCAATTTGAGTTTTATTTATTCATGTGAAAGGAAGTCCCTGATAATATTTGACTTTCATTCAATTGCTTCTTGTTTTTTAATAATAGATTTTAAGAATATCTGTTTAATTTCGATGACGACAGATCACTAGGTTCGGCTTTATCCAACGTTAAGTACTTTTCTGATGCAATGGCTGCGAGCCAACGTATAAGAGAAGTTATTAAAAGAGTTCCGGAAATCGATTCAGACAACATGGATGGGAAAATATTACAAGATGTATCGGGTGAAGTCGAATTCAAGGGTGTAAATTTTGCATACCCGTCTAGGCCGGAAACGGTAATATTTAAGGACTTTAACTTGAAAGTCCCAGCTGGGAAGACGGTTGCGTTGGTAGGTGGGAGTGGGTCTGGTAAATCAACCATGATTGCGTTGTTGCAAAGGTTTTATGATGCTCAAGGAGGAGAGATAAGTGTAGATGGGGTGAGGATTGATAAGCTTCAACTAAAATGGTTGAGATCGCAAATGGGTTTGGTGAGTCAAGAACCCGCTCTATTCGCGACTACCATAAAAGAGAATATACTTTTCGGAAAAGAGGATGCAACCATGGAAGAAGTCATTGAAGCGGCGAAAGCTTCAAATGCTCATAACTTTACTCTCAGTTTCCTCAAGCCTATGACACTCAGGTTATTTCCAAGTTTCAAATTCGAAATCTGGATACTTTAAATGATTAACAAGAAACTTTGGTTTAGTGTTGCCAGATGTTAATCATTTATGGTCGTATCTGTTGATCCTTTTAGTGAAAGCTGGTGCCTTAAATTAATACACATACTTTGCATCACAAGTTCCAACTATGGAGTATTTCTCTAAGCAAAATGTATAATGTGTTTAAATTTGCTTGATACTACTTTTTTTAATTATATTAATGGAGTATTAAGATAAGAATTGCCGAAACTTCAATTCTAAACATTTGTTTAAAATATAGTGTGTTTAAATTTGTTTGTATGTAACAGGTTGGTGAAAGAGGAGTTCAAATGTCGGGTGGCCAAAAACAAAGAATTGCGATTGCACGTGCCATAATAAAGTCGCCTCGTATCCTTCTTTTGGACGAGGCAACAAGTGCACTCGACACAGAGTCAGAACGAGTGGTTCAAGAGGCACTTGATCAGGCAGCTGTTGGTCGAACCACAATAGTCATTGCTCACCGCCTCTCGACTATTAGAAATGCAGATGTCATAGTGGTGGTCCAAAATGGACAAGTGGTCGAGTCTGGTTCCCATGATGACCTCATTCAACTTGAAGATGGATTTTACACATCACTCGTACGCCTCCAAGAAACCAAACAAAATGATGAACCTCAAAATTCTTATCCAGCTGGACCATCATCTGTTACCTCAACACTTGATCTTCACAACATGAGCAGCCGTAGGCAGTCAACAGTGAGTAGGTCAAGCTCTACAAACTCGGTTGACCGTGGTGGAGGCGAGAACTTCAAATTGGCGACCAACCAAGAATTTCTAGTTCCGTCCTTCAAGAGGCTTTTAGCAATGAACACTCCTGAACGGAAGGAAGCATTGTTAGGAAGCATTGGCGCGATTCTGTTTGGTGCTATTCAGCCACTTTATTCTTTTGCATTGGGGTCAGTGATATCGGTGTATTTCTTGGAAGATCATGATGAGATCAAGCGCCGGACAAGGATTTATTCATTGTGTTTCGCTGGTTTAGGGGTTTTTTCGATGGTAATCAACATTATTCAGCATTACAATTTTGCAGCCATGGGTGAACAGTTAACAAAGAGGGTTCGGGAAAGGATGTTGGCAAAGATACTCACCTTTGAAATCGGTTGGTTCGATCAGGGTGAGAATTCAAGTGGAGCCATTTGTTCTAGGCTTGCTAAAGATGCCAATGTGGTATGTACTTTTTGTTTTATTTGTAAACTTTCTTGACTAGTGTTTTAAGGGTAGGTGATGAAATAATATGTGATTAATGATTTTGTAGGTACGATCATTAGTGGGTGATCGAAGTGCTCTTCTAATACAAACATTCTCCGCAGTAATAATTGCTTGCACGATGGGGTTGGTGATTGCGTGGAGATTGGCATTGGTTATGATTGCAGTTCAACCACTTATTATCGTCTGCTTCTACTGTAAACGAGTTTTGTTAAAGAACATGTCACAAAAAGCTATGAAATCACAGGACAAAAGTAGCAAGCTTGCAGCTGAAGCTGTCTCCAATCTTCGTACAGTCACAGCCTTTTCATCTCAATCACGAATCCTTAAAATGCTCGTAGAGACCCAAAAGGCACCAATGCGTGAAAGCATCAAGCAAGCTTGGTATGCTGGATTGGGTCTTGGGTTTTCTCAGAGCCTTATGGCTTGTACTTGGGCTCTCGACTTTTGGTATGGTGGGAAACTGATCAGTGACGGTCAACTTGGGGCAAAGGCACTTTCTCAGACTTTTTTGATCTTAGTCAGTACCGGGAGGGTCATTGCAGAAGCCGGTACCATGACAAATGATCTAGCCAAAGGGTCTGATGCTGTGCAGTCTGTGTTTGCATTGCCAGGTGTTGGGACCGTTACACTTTGTTAGTGGCCTGGGGGCCTGAAGGTAAAAAAAGCCCGAAATCGGTTTCAGGGACATGTAGATATATGTGATGTTGACCTTTGCATTTACCCCTGGCCCGGGCCTGATGTCATGGTCATTTCAAAAAGGGTTCTCCATCAATTATAGGAATCTGGGGAAACTCAACTGCGTTGGTTGGACAAAGTGGGTATGGGAAGTCGACATTAATTGGTTAATTCGAGCGGTTTTTTCTATGATCCACTGAAAGGGCGTGGTTAAGTTTGATGAGAGATATAAGGTGTATCCAATTTAAGACTCTAAGGAAATATAATGCACTTGTGAGCCAAGAAGGGGCTGCGTTATTACGGGGCAGCGATTACGTGGGTAAACATCATATATCGGGCTTCTGAGGATGTTTGTGAATTAGGAGATCATCAAGGCGCAAAAAGCATGCCAAACGCTCATGATTTTTATAGCCGTCTTTCGAACAAGACGGGTTACGATACATGGTGTGGTGATCGGAGGGGTACAACATTCTGGGGGACAAAAACAAAAGCAATTGCAATAGCCGTTGCTGTGTTGAAAGAACCCTGGGCAAGGTTTTTGTTACTTAGGGACAGAAAAGGCCACTAGATGCTCTAGATTCATGGGTCCAGTCAGAAAAGTAGTCAAGATGCGCTGGGGAATTGATGGTGGACGGGGACAAAAGCGTTGTGGTGGCCCACCGCTTGAGTACCATACAAAGTTGTGATACAATTGCAGTTCTGGAGAAGGGAAAGCAAAGTGATTTTTCTCTTAGAAATAAAAAAATTTAAGCATGTATTTTAGGCATGCATTTTAAGACTAAATAGCACTACTCTTTTCTTTTTATTTTAATTTAATAAATTTATAATTGTTAAAATTAATACAATTAGGAAACAGATAGTCTAAATACGGTAGTAAACAAATAAAGAAAAAATATGTGCAATGGCTACATCTTTTGGAAAGGCTAATGATTTGCACACTCTTATTTTTTATTCATACACTCTATTCTGCGCTTTAACTAGTTATACATTTATTTAATAATACTTTGGCAATTTATATATTTGAGTGTATGGATCAAAAATAAGAGTGTGTTAATCAACTCTCTTTTGGAAAATATCTGTGTTGATCATTTAGTATATTTTTGTTGGTTACACCCTAGTTTTGACAAATTTAGTCAAATGCACTATTGCTATTCATAAAAGTCATGTACAAATTTAATGAAAACCAATGTTTTGAAACCCGGGTCAATAATCGACCCGGTCGAGTCACCGGGTTACCGGTTGGCCCGCCGGGTCAACCCGGTTTTCAAAAAAAAATTAAAAAAAATAATATTTTCAATAATACAAAAAATTATATATATAAATTATGAATATACCTTATATTTAGCCTAAAAACGATTTACTACCAAATATAACATGTAACAAATAAAATTACGTTGCAAATATATATAAAAAACTTATTTTATTTATAAAAAAACATGAAAAAACCCAAACCCGGCCGGGTCAAACCGGGTCTCGAGAACCGGGTTGACCCGGGTCACCTTAAACCCGGCGGGTCAAACCGGGTTTCGAAAATATAAAACCCGGTTTAATTTAACCCGTTTTTTCGACCGGACCCGGTTCAACCGGTTGACCCGGCCGGGTCGAACCGGGTTTCAAAACATTGGTTTCGTTAACGTATTTAGCTACCCTTCATCTATTCCAGGGAATAAGCATCAACCTGTCAACAATAACTTGTTAGTAGGGCCTCAGTTTATGTTTCTTTGTTACTTTTTTTTTTCACGACTTCATCCTCATGTTCTACTCAAATAACCATAAACTTTCATTATGGTGGAGTCTTTGAAGCAAACCTTATTTTGTATGATTTTGGTATGCCTAAGAAACTTAAAAATGTAGACTTAATTTCGATGGATTACTCTTAAATTGTATCTTAATTTCGATAGATTGATTTTAATAACATCTTGCGTTCCTTGAAACTCATAATATGATTGACGAAACATGCAGACCACTGAACATACTTTCCTCTGTACAACATAGGAGGTCGTGTATCTGACCCTGAAGCCAATGCATTCTAGATACCGACATGATTAATCGAACTTGATTAATGATGTTTTTTTATGAAAGTGATTAAGTAAAAGTAGTGATTATATTATCTCGTGAAGACTCTTGTGAATGTTGGTCTCGGTAAAATGCAATCTTGTGAGAAAATAAATCTCGTGAAGTTGAAGTCTCGTGAAGATAAGGTAAAGTGAGAACTCTCGGAACAAATCACACAACCAAAGTTTCGTGATCAAAATGAAAAATAATAAGCCTCATAAGTAAAAATCTTGTGACGAACCTTGTGACAAATTAAAAGAAGAAACTAAGTCTCGTGATCAACTTTATAGTAGCCTCGTGATGTTGTAAAAAGAACAGTCTCGGAATGAACCTCGTAACACAAGATATAACTAACCTCCTAACAAATGCAAAAACCAATCTCGTAACCAACAAGTCTCGTGAAACACCACAAAAATAATAACCTCGTGAAAATAATGAAGTATCAAAGTCTCGTAACAAAAGAAATTAACAGTCTCGTAATTTGACAAAAAAAAGTCACGTAACCCCAAGTCTCATAACAAAAATCTCGTAAACTAGTAAATTACCTTCCTCGTAACTAGCCAAAAGTAACTATAGAACCGTAGAGGGGTGAATACGGACTTCTTCGAAGTTTATGAAAGTTCAAGTCTCAAAGAAATCGAGTGGTGTAACAATCTACTTAACAACACAACTGATAAGTAGAGAGATAGAGAGAAACCACGATATATACTGGTTCGGGATGAGGGTTTTATACCATATGTACGTCTAGTTGCAAAACCATGACACATATACTATTACTCTAGTATAATCATTTTGGTGGACTATAAATTGTTACAAACTTCACTCCACTGATACGCACTAAGCTCGGTTCTCACTAAGAAGAACTAGTCCCCAACGATATTCCGCCCTCGGAAACCACCCACAAGAACCCGTGATTCGACTTAACTACTAAGACACAAAATACTTCCCCCTTGGAAGTATACCAATGTCACTAGATCACCACCCGATCTAGGCTTGATCACAAAAATATAAGACTTTTCTTACAACCAAATCGAATAAATGTTGATTATTTAAATGAATAAAGTTCTAACCTAACCTTGAGACTCGATTCTAATATAAAGGGTATAGAAAGAAGACCTTCGACTCAGCACAAAAGTGTGGATTAGGTATTTGCGTTGCTCTCTTGCGAAGATGTGTTCTCTTTAATAAAATGATAGAATTGTGAAGATTAGAACACTTTAGATGTTAAACTTAGAGGATAAAAGAAAATAAAATAGAGGAAAGAAAGAATGGCAAGATGTGAGGAATACAAGAGGCAAAAGGGGTATTTATAGGTCAAGAACCCAAAAGTGGTACAATCCACATCAACCTCTGGAGTGTTACCTACGCGCTAGCGCGTACCCAGCACGCCGAGAACTCACCTCGGGTTTTTTGGGTTTTTGGCGTTTAAATACCCGTTCTTGCTAAACCCCCAATTGTATTTTACGGTTTGACCTTTCCATCATTTTTACACTCAAGGTCAACCAACTCAAATAGACATTTGATAAAAACATTTGAAAAGTGTTTAAAAGAAGTTTTAGGGGTGTTTGTCCAATTTCAAAGAGAAAGGAAAGAACCATTGAACAAATGGTATGTTATTGGGTATTCCCCATGTGATTGATAAAAGGTTTTGCCTCCCACGATTTGAATTTCAAAATTCAAATTAAAATGTTAGTGTGAGTTGTCATTGTGTGAAAGAGAACACACTTGAATTTCAAAATCAAATGTCGTGAGATGGTTGTGTGTGTACTAGGATGGGTTAGAAACTAACCATGGTTAAGTGAAGAGTTGGCATGAGTTAGGAAGAAAAATATGCCAAAGGGAATATAATTTTCTTAGTGAGAAAGGTTAGATGTTATGAGGGGAAATTTGAATTTCAAATTCAAATGTAAGGAGTGTAAGAGATGTGAGTTGTGTGTGAATTAGCATTGATGTGAGATGGATTGATTGTGAAGAGATGGTGATGTGATAGAAGGGAGTCTATATTTCAAGTTCAAATTTTGAAATTTTAATGTTGGAAAAAGGTGAGTTGGCATAGTTTGAATGAGAAGATTGGTGAGTGTGTGTGAGAGATTTGAATTTCAAATTTGAGAGGTGAGTGAGTGTGAGTGAAGTTTATAGATAACGCTTTGATTGTGTATGTGTGTAATTGTAATTCAAATGTAAGTGTGTGGTAAGTGAGTGAGGTGAGTGTGTTGAGTAAATTAGGAGAATGTTGTGAAAAGACTTATAGGAGCTTTGTTTGAATGTGTGAGACAAACAAAGTACTTGCTAGTTATATTGTGTTAGGAACTGAGGTTGTACATGTAGGTTTAGCTTGAGAATGTAGTATTGTGAAGGCTTAAGATTTAAGGTTATGTGGGTTGTAAGAAGATAATCAAATGAGTGATTCTATGGGTGAATATATTGTATTTTAGAAAGAACAAATGATTAGGAATATGATTAGGGAATGTATTAAGAAATGGGAAGAATATTTGTAGGATTGTTGGGATTGTGTAGGAGGTGTATGTAGAAATCATTTTTTTGGGAAGTGGGGGTACAAATGATTAAGGAATGTTTAGTGGTAGAGATGATGTGTAAGAGATGTGTAGGAGAATGTGAGAGATTTATAAAACATTTAATCTTTTGAGAATGTTAAAATATCAAAGTATAATCAACTTTCAAATTGGACAAACTCCAACTAGTCATTAAGATCTATCATGATTAATCAACAATTGACATGATCACATAATAATCTTGTTCAAAATAGACTAAGTGCTTAGCAACTAAGTAAAGCACCATTTCCCGTAAAAGGAACTGATGCATTTACGCAAAAGTGACATTTGACTTCGTTTAACCAATAACGGGAGTAAAACGGGTTGCGTGATTAGCGGACAAATTAAATCCAGATTAAGGTCATCTAATTTATTTGTTTGATGGTTTGTTAAAAGTATGATTCTATTAGGTTCCCGAAACGTAGTTTTGGCCCCTTGCTAGCGGCCATTTTGATAATAAAGTTGAACAATGATAAGTTGGCGTTTTGTAAAAACGAGAAGACTTGTTTTTTGCTCATCTTAAGTTTAACATGATTCGAGTGATTCTAATAAAACTATGATACTCATACTTGTATTAACGATCCCCCCATGTGTGGTAAAGAGACTTCGTGGTGCGTTCATTTTACGTTGCATGTTTTCGACTTTATACTCATGATACCTAATTTACCAAAACGCTACGAGCAGTAAGCTTCGTTCATTCAAGCAAGGTGGGTAAGTCGAGTTTATCCTAAGGGATTTGGTGATAATAATTTAAATAAGTAATGAAACAAGTAACAAGGGTCACAATCCTAATTACTTCATCCATATTGCAAGAACAAAACTTGTGTGAAAATCAATTTCTTGAAGTAGAGTGTTCGATCCGTTGGTTACAACGCAATAAATCGATTCACTTAAATCTTTTGTTAGGGTTTCAATCATGGTGTATTTCCATGAAATCCTTATAAAAACATTATTTTATCGGTGCGCTCTTTCGACCTAATGAACCCTTCAATTACTAATTCAATTAAATCCATCTGCTAGAGAAAAACATGAATATCAAGTTTGTTACCAACGAGTCCTTTTGCTTATAATTCGTGTTCAAATCGTCACCAGTCTTTTGAAACAAGTTTATTTGATAGATGTCACTTATCAAAAACCCATAATAATTCGTGCAACTAACTTTTGGAATGAACTTAAGGGAAATCTTTTTACCTTTAAATCCAGTTTGATTTATCAACAAATTATCAAGATATTTTTGTTACAAAAAAACTTATAAGATGATTAATGGAATCATGAATATAAATTCAACCAAATTTCATTACTCAATTCAATTCATTTTTAACAAAGTATACAAACTAGGGGTGCTAACGGTCCGAAAACTAGCCGGACGCCAACGACTTTGGCCACAACCTAGGACCAAAGATCAGACCGAAATGTCCGGTCTGGTCCGGGTCAGTCCGGTTTGTTCGGTACTATTCGGTTATGATTCCAGTTCTAATTAGGCATAATTGCCGTTTTTTCGTAAGACCAAACGTTAGGTTTCATCAACAAATTATCAAGACATGTTTTTATTTAAATAAACTCACAAGATGATACATGAAATCATGCGTATAATTTTAACCAAACACTCATAGTTAATTCAATATCATTTTACACAAGTATACACAACTACTCCATAATTATTTCAAACTTCAAACATAAATCGATAACAATATCCATAACATGTAAATAAGAATTCAACTTCATAATCATAATAAAGATGTACCTAGTCTTTTGATTACAAGAGAAACTTCGAATTTGGACCTATAGCAATCTAATCGCCTCCTATCAACTAATTCCCCAATACCACACCATATATAAGAAACCAACACTTTGTTATTTCATCCTTACTCTTCTCCTGGAAATGGCAGAGGTAATAAGCCTAGCTTTTGGGTTAAGTAGTTGTGTGGTTTAACCTCTGTCAAGGGTTAATGAGATGGCACACTTAGTTCTAAGCCTCAAGACTTGTTAAATAGGCTTACACAACCCTTTGGGATCAAGAAAAATGACCTACCTGAGTTATGGGAGGGAAATAATCAGCCTCCTATTATTACTTATCATAAATACAACCTTAATTGTCCAAATTATAACTGTTATGAAATCCAGCCGGACGGCTCCTTTTGAGGTCGGGCGACTCTTCACAATGGAGTAGCCTTTTCAGCCCAAAACGACAGCGCGACAAGGTCGGGCGGCTCCTTCGTACTTCCTACATATTATTTTGTCTTTTTCTCGTTTTAGTCTTCATTCTCGTTGCTTCTCCTTTATCGGGTTTGACTTATATGACTTTGTATTCATCAAAAACACTTGTTCTTGTGCCCGGAATTGTTCTTCTTAATCCAATAATGCTTCAACGGGTCTTGTACTTGGCGAGAATTCTTCGTAAATACATATCTTCATGATTTTCCTTCTTTTCTCATGCTTTTCTTCACTTTTTCCATCTTGGCTAGCTACGAACACATAAATTTAACTTTGTGCAATATTAGTGGTAAAACTCCATTAATTAACCAAATATCACATATAAATCACGGATAACGCACCTAAAACACACTTAATTTGAGCGTTATCAAATTCCCTCACACTTAAGTTCTGCTCGCCCTCGAGCAAGTTTAGCAATTGAAAAATGGTTCCAACGATACATCGAT
>BQNB010113893.1:7010-21856 GCA_026074375.1 Tanacetum coccineum
TTAATTACTTTTAATTGCTACAGTAACTTTTGGGCATTTTTACATTTTTAGTTTTGTTAACTTTTTCTTTATTTAATCTGATTTTTTTTAGAATTTTTAGACTTTTATTTTTTATTTTCTTTGTTTTAATTAGTATTTAATATTTAAAAAATCATAAAAAATACAAAAATTAACAAAAAATTATTTTTCTTTTTTAGAAAATTTTCTTTAATCAAATCGTTTGTAGGAAAATTAATAAAACTTGTGTAGGGTTGATTTTTGTCCATAATTTCAGTTCGGGCTCGTTTACGGAGTACGACTCTTTTTCGTTTCTTACCGTTTTGTACGCTTTTTAACTCCGATTATTGAAATTTTTTCATTTTCTTTTAAGTTAGAATATTTTTAATTTATTTAAAATTTTAAATTATTTAGGACTTTATTTTTATAATTTTAGTATTTTAGCATTACGATTTATTCACCTCGGTAGTCTATAATTGCATGTTTTAATTTAGTTATTAGTTTTTAATTATTTTAGTTAAGTATTTTTAGCCTAATTACGTTCCCCGTAGATTTCTTAGGATTTTCATCTGCCATTATTTATGCCCCCAGTTATTAGTTTGGATTTATCCGTTATAACTTATTTTTGTTCCCGTATTTATTTAAGATTCCCATTTTCCAAACTGCTTGTTTCCCGTTAGTATAATTTTAGTTTTTTTAATTAATTTTTGGTTTATCTAGTTAAAAAATCAAATATTGTTTCTCAATTCAAATCATCAATTCATTCGTATCGATTTACCATTCCAGCCTCGTTGGGGATTTACGACCCGGGGAAAAAAAGCTCTTATTATACTTCTCGGTTATCATTGATTGCTGTTTTTACACTGTTTATATATTTTATTTTTTTATATTATTATTATATTATTTATTTAGTGTAAATTTCAATCGATCAATTTTTGGAGCCGCTGCCGGGGAGGCTGTGCAAAGTTTATCGTTACGGTTTGACCATCTGTTTGTGAAATTTGTTGAATTTTTTCTTGTATTATAAAATATATAAAAAAAAAAAAAAAAAAAAAAAGTACAAAATATTTTTCTTTTGTTTTTAGTATAACTATCATTTAAAAATCCAAAAAAAAAAAATAAAAAAAATCAAAAATTTAAAAACATTGTCAATATAAAAAAGAAATATAACATCACAAACATGGTATAAAATACCAAATATAATTTTCTCAATGCCGGTATTATATAATAAGTTCCGGTGAACTGTTGGTTCCCAATCGAACATAAAGATTTTAAAAAACTTGCCTTTTGTGTTCGGTACGACGTACGGCTCACCTCGAAAAGTTAAACAAACTATAAAGTGGTATTTAGGAGGGTTGTTTCCTTGGAAACTTCGACCCGATGGAGAAAAATAAGTTCGCCTTTCCTACTTCCTCTTACCGCTCACTGGTGAGTTTATCTTTTTGAGAGTACCGTGAAGTAAGCTGATTATTTGGTTTTAGGTGTCCTATTTCTCATTGTCCGTTTTTTTGGTAAAATCAATTGTGAATCACAATTTTTGAAAAACAAAAAAAAATTAGTGTAAAATTTTCCTTTTGTACTCCTATTTTGGCATGCGCATCGTTCTCAAGACGTAGACGTCGACACAACCACAAGTTCGAACAAACTTCTGTTGAATCATCCTAACCTTGAGAAACATGATAATCTTCCATAGTTGCGATGGTGATAATCGTTACTATGGCGTAATTACTCGAAGCACCCAAATCCGAGGGTTCGGAGGATGCGATTAGTTTATTCCTGAAATCAACGCGGAATAACTTTGAGATCAAGCATCGGTCTTATGAATCTTGTCCAAAAACAAAGCAATTTTTTGGCAATGATAAAGAAGACCCTCATACCTCACATCGTTTTTTCAACAAGATCACTTCTACGATGAAGGATTCCGAACCGTACCATATACGTCGGTAATGGCTTATGCTTTTCACGTTTTCTCTCAAGGGGAAGCACGGATTGGCTAGAAAAGAACCCCTCGGTCGGTTGAAACATTGGGACGATCTTGTTCGAATATTTATTAACATATTCTTCCCGCACTCTAAAACGACAATCTCATAAATGAAATCACCGAGATTTCTAGCATCAAAAATTGATGAGCGTTTTATGAGGCTTGGGATCGTTTCAATGATCTTCATAAGGGGCATGCCTCTCATCATTGGGTTTTCAGAATTGCATCAAATCGATACATTCTATAATGCCCTAAACTCAAATATCAAGATTCAGTGAACTCAGAAGCCGGTGGGAACTTCTTAGTAAAAGGCGCGAGAATGTTTAAAAATTATCGAGAGTTAAGTCATTAAGGTACGTCAGCAAGAAACAAAGATTGTTGTAGCTAAAATTGAGTACGAGCTCTTCCACCCAAGCAGTCTCATCTGATGTTGCTGAACTCAAAAGAATGGTTCGGGCATTAATTCTCGATAGAAAGAAACCAAACCCCAGCCTCCTGCCCCCGTAAAATGCGGTTGAACAAAGTTGTGTACATTGTGAGGGAGGTCTTCTTATCAAAACTGTCTCAGCCACTAACATGCCAACATGTACCAGGACAACATTAAAAGGAGTATGTGTCCCAGCGCTGCGGCCAATTTCAACCAAGCTATAAATTTCTGGTTATCGACCCTCCGATGGCTCAAATAATTTCGACCTCCGGGTTTTCCTCCTGTTCAGAATCCTCATGCAAATTGTCAAAAACATATTTCAATCGAGTGCGGGAAATAACTTCATTCAAAAACAGAGGAAACAATTTTCATCCATGTCAGACTTTATCGACCTCCGGTTCATCAACCATGTAGTTAAACTCAACCATTTACTATCAAGGACCTGCTCCTCAGACACACGGTATTGTCAAAGAAACAGATTTTGAAAGATATGTCAAAGCAAATGATGCAGTGTTGAGAAACATGCCAAAACCATAAGGTCAAAAACCTGCAATCCCAAATGGAAAATTTGACTGAATGCCTTTCAAATAATTTGTTTACTGCTAATACAGCTTCATACTTCGGTTCTGGAACTCTTCCTGTGTTTACACTGGTTACCACCTAATGGAAGATTTTAAAATGGTATCACTACCCGAAGTGGTGTTCACCATCAAGGACAAAAAGCAGTTAATCAAGATGTCGAGAGTGACAAAAGGACACGATGCCTCTAATTTTAACGGAAGCCCGGAAGACGATCCAACCTCCTGTTGTTCAAATTCAGTACTCGTTATCCAAATCTGCGCCCAATGTTGCTCCTGGTTTGACTCCCAGCCATTCAATTCCATTTCCATCACGAAGAAATGATGAAAGGCGCAAGGAAAAAGCTAACGACCAAATCGAGAAATTTTATGAAATCTTTAGAGATTTAAGTTTCGAGATTAGCTTTACCGATGCCTTGATGCTCATGCCTAAATTTGCTTCGACTTTAAAAACCTTGATTGGAAACAAGGAAAAATGCGAGCGATATTGGCAAGGACTCCTTTAAATGAAGAATGTTCAGCGGTCATCCTCAACAAGTTTATCCAAGAAAATTGGGGACCCTGCCGATTTCTGATTCCATGTGATTTACGGGGATTACTACTGCAACGAATATTGGCCGATCTTGGTGCGAGCATTAATCCATGCCTTTTTCTGTCTGGAGGAAAGATCTCGCTCTTCCTGAACTAAACCCACTTGCATGACGTTAGAGCTAGCAGATCGTTCAATCTATGAAAAAATTGGTATTGCTAAAGACGTCGTCTAATGGTGGGAAACTTCCATATTTTCAGTGACTTCGTTGATGTTGTTTTTGAACATGACCCCGAGTCCCTTTGATTCTTGTGGTATGGGCGATGTTTCTTAAAACATAGTCATGCTTTTGATAGATGTTTATGGAGGAGAGATTACCCTTGTGTGGCAAGGAGGAAGCCATCACTTTCAACCTGGTACATACCTCAAAATACACAGCTGATTGACGACATTTGTCGGCAAACCAAATCGGACGTCTTCGAAATGGGCTTGTGATGAGTATTCTCAAGAGGTCCTAGGATTTTTCTAACCGTGATCGCGAAGTGGCAATCCCACTCATATTTTGAACCCTATTGTTTCTACTGCTGCTCATATTCAATCCTTTCGGGGACAGTGGAATTATATTTTCTCTTAATGGAAAATAGAAGCGGATTCGTTTCTTGCTCTAGAAGATGAATCCAACTTCATCTGACGTTGGATCCAACTTATCAGGATCCTGAGGGGGACATCTGATCTAGATAGCAATTTTTAAACAGTGAAACACCACCCCCCATCCAAATCTGAACAATTTATGCCTGGGAGTAGGAAGAACTCAAACTCTTGAAGCTAAAAACCGTTTGTACTTTCCATTAATGAACCTCCCGAGGTTGAACTCAAGGAACTGCCACCCCATCTTGAATACGCATTTTTAGAAGGGTGACGACAAGTTTGCCTGTCATAATTGCTAAAGGACTTAAAAGATGAGGAAAAGGCAGGCCATTCTGAAAGGTTTCTCTCTTAGTGTCCCAACAAGCGAGCAATCGCTAGGAAACTCTCCGAATAAAGGGTGTTAGCCCGGAATTTTGTACTCACAAAATTCTAATGGAAGAGGACTATGAACCATCTGTGCAAAGTCAAAGACGGGTAAACCCAAAAATCCACGATGTTATCAAAAAGGAGGTTGAAAAACTCCTTGACGCTGGATTGATTTACCCCATCTCTGACAGCCCTTGGGTGAGCCCGGTACATTGTGTACCTAAAAAAGGAGGTATGACTGTCATCACAAATGAAGAGAATGAGCTAATCCCTACTCGATTGGTCACGGGATGGCGAGTATGTATTGATTACAGAAAACTTAATGAAGCCACCCGAAAAGACCACTTCCCTTTACCATTCATGGATCAAATGCTCGAGAGACTAGCAGGAAACGAATACTACTGTTTCCTCGATGGCTTCTCAGGTTACTTTCAGATCCCAATTGACCCAAAAGATCAAGAAAAGACAACCTTCACATGCCCATACGGAACTTTTGCCTATCGTCGCATGCCTTTTGGGCTATGCAATGCTCCGGGCACGTTCCAAAGATGTATGATGGCAATCTTCCACGATATGATTGAGAAAACGATGGAAGTATTCATGGATGACTTTTCGGTCTTTGGAGACTCTTTTTCTACGTGCCTAACCCATTTAGAAAAGATGTTGAAGCGGTGTGAAGACACCAATTTGTCTTTAAACTGGGAAAAGAGCCATTTCATGGTAAAGGAAGGCATTGTTCTCGGACATAAAATTTCTAGTCGAGGACTTGAGGTTGATAGAGCTAAGTGAAGTAATAGCCAAACTACCCTCTAATCCACCTTCTGTCTAAGGTGTCCGTAGTTTTCCTTGGGCACGCCGGGTTTTTACCGGCGATGATTAATTCAGGACCTTCTCGTAAAATTGCCCGTACTATGATCATTTGCTTGAAAAAAGAGACTCCGTTTGTCTTTTCTGAAGAGTGTGATCCGATTCCTTTAATACACTAAAAAGAAAGAAAACTGACTGAGGCTCCGATCTGAATTTGCTGCCCGACTGGGACTTGCCTATTGAACTAATGTGCGATGTAGCGGACTTCGCATTGGGGGGCCAGCCTCGGGCAAAAGAAAAAACAATCATTTTCAACTATACACTATGCTAGCACGGACTTATGAACGAGGCTCAAAACTCATTACACTACTCTGAAATGAGTGACATGCTGTAGTGTATGGCCTTTGAGAAGTTTCGGTCATATCTTTTATGCAAAAATGCATAGTGTATACTGATCACTCTGCCATAAGTATCTCTTTCCAAGAAGGATGCTAAGGCACGGACTCATGCGGTGGTTCTTATTGCTCCAAGAATTTGACATTGAATATTCGAGACAATAAAGGAGCTGAGGAATCTCGCGCCGTCATCTGTCCAGTACTTGATAATCCGCTCAATGACAAACTCGAGGAGAACAAAGAAATCAATGAAGCATTTCCTCTCGAGACTCTTGGTTCGATTGCTCTTCAAGATCAAAGTACCCCATGGTTTGCCGATTTTGCAAACTACCATGCGGGGAAATTTGTTATCAAGGGAATGACATCCCAACAATAAAAATTATAATTCTTCAAGGATGTTCACATGCATTATTTCTGGGATGTATCCTTTCCGCTGTTTATGATCTGTGCTGATCAGGTGATAGACGTTGTGTTTCTGGGCAAGAAGCTTTAGAATTCTCAAGCTTGGCACAGTTGGACCTACTGGGGGACACTTATGGTGCCAATTACAAGCAGAAAAATTTTCGATTAGGATTCTATTGGGGCCCCAACCATCTACAAGGACCCCCTGACTTTGTCACCGTTGTACATTTGTCAACGTCAAGGAAAAATACGGCACGTGATGAGATGCCACAAAAACTCCACAGTTGCGAAAAATCTTTGACATCTGGGGCATTTGATTTTATGGGGCAGTTCCGTCTTCAGAGGAACAAAGTACATACTGTGCGCTTGTTGACTATTTGTCAAAATGGGTCGAAAGCAAAAAGCGCTCCCCCACCAATGATACCCAGAGAGTTGTCTGTAAATTTTTGAAAACTCTCTTCTCTCGATTTGGTTGCACCCCGAGCTATCATAAGTGATGCGGAACTCACTTTTGCACTGACCAATTTACAAAAGACTGCTTAAGTATGGAGTGGACTCATCGTCTCTCCACCGTCATATACCCACAAACAATATTTTGTGGGCAAGTTGAGGTGTCAAATCGTGGTTTAAAGCGTTTCTTGAAAGAAACCGTGGGAGGAGAAAATCGTGCCATCCTGGGGTCGGCTAAACTAGATGATGCTTATTGGCCTCCGCACAGCTTACAAAACACCATTGGGTGTACTCCAATATAAGCTAAGTGTACGGGAGGCATGTCATTACGATCGAGCTAGTGCTATAAAGCTACTGGGCCCTCAAGCATACAAATTTTGATAATTCAAATGCGGGTGATCACGGAAGTTAACTGAATGACTAAATGAACTTCCGTGATCAGGCCTACGAGAACTTCTTGATCTTAATAAAGAGAAAAACAAGAGGGATACACGATGCTAAGATCAAAAAACCGCGTGTTAACGTTGGTGATCGTGTCATCCTCTTCAATTATAGGACTGAAGATTTTCTCGGGCAAATAGAAATCACGTTGGTCTGGACCAATCACCAGTTGTGCAAGTTCTTTCCTTATGCACCGATCGAGCATATCTCAAAACTCCGGGCCCAACTTTTTAAAGTGAGATGGTCTTCGTATCAACATTACTTTGGAGGGGAACGTAAAACGAAGGTTGTCCCAGATCTCCAAACGTTTTCCCCATGGACCAATAAATTCGGGGGCGGGTCAAGCGTCGGGACCCTAAACAAGCGCTTCGTGGGAGGCACCCCATGCTTATCCGTAGTATGTAATAAATAAGTAGTTTTTGTGTGAGAAGGTTTTCATTGTCCATTTACACCGTGTTTTGTCCCCAGTTCTGTCCATATTTTGTGTGCTTTGTATGTCCAGGTATTCCCGGATTGTGAAGGCTCTCGATTCTGTCATTTTTAACTCGAGCTTCACATCCTCAGCTTCATTTTGGGAATTCAGTATCCAAATCTAATCGACTAACGTTTTATCTTTTGGCACACTTCATAAACGGCCTTAGATTTACGTAGGTACCCCTTTGAAACATCGAGGACGATGTTTAGTTCTAGTATGGGGGGGGATCTTCGATTTGATTTTTGCCTGCAGTCGTTGTTATCACGCAATCCCGTTTTACCACCAAATTTTTGCAAAAATACCAAAAAAATGAAAAAGATTTAAAAATTTTCAAAAATAAAATAAGTGTTTTTGTCTTTTTGGGTAGAGTAAGAATAAATTTTTGACTCGATCGGGCGTGTTGAGCCCTAGCTAGTTCTTTTAGGCCAAAGCTTTCACGAATTGCTTTGAATTCTTAAGTGAAGAACGAGAAATGATAGAGTTAAATATAAGTTTATGTGTCAAGCAAGATTCGTCTAAAAACTTATATGAATAACTTGTGTTCTTTTTCTCCCATAAGCTTCTAATCCGCCTAATCATACGTGTTCGATTTAACTCAGCTACAAGGTCATCGCTTTTGTTTTCAGAAAAAGCTTCTAATTTATTGACTTGATTCTTTAAAAAAGCAAAAGTTTTGAAAAGATTTAATGCCAATAAAGCATACCTTTGATTATATGGAGCAAGTAATTAGATGTGTTCGTGACTTATCCCACTCGACTACCACGACGGTGGGGGTTCAAACTAGACATATTTGCTTCTAGGGACTTGGTTTCCTGTGTCGTGATATTCTACTTGGAAGAAAAGGTCTAGGTGTGGGTTCAAAACTAAGACACTTATCCTTAGCATATTAGGAAGAAGGTGTTGATGTGATTTCCCACTACGCTAGCAACGGGGTGGGTTTTCAAACTAAGAACACCGGACGTTGGTTGTGATATCCTACTAGGGAGCGAGGCCTAGGTAGGTGTTCAAACTAAGCAACGCATTCCTAGCTTTAAGAACTTAAAAAAAAAAAAAAAAAAAAAAATTTTAAAATAATAATTAATAATAATAATATTAATAATAATAAATAATAATTTTGAAGTTCTATAAAATCAAGTTGCAAAGTCTTAATAAATGGTTGCTTTAAGTCACGATTCATTTTGTGACTATGAGAATAAGTTGATCTATGGTTGAGTTAAATCGAGCACACACACGTAATCATTTATCCATGTCGTGAGTTCAAAAGTTCACAAGTCATTAAGTATGAGGGCTTACACCTAAACTTATATCGACAATGAATCTCGTTAATTGCTTGGCTTTAGACTAGTGAAAAAATCGGGGACGATGAAATTTTCCGTCAGGAATCGTTAGATCATTCTATGGACGTTTCTTCACTTTTGATCCCATTGTGAGTGAAAAAAGAAAGACAAACCATTCAAAACATCAAAAAAAATATTAGAGTAGTCAATTTGTACATACAAAATATGGTGTTAATCGGGATTTGTCGAAGCTATTGATTCTTTCCTTTGACAAAATCTCTTTGCTACTTTTCAAAGTTATTAGGTCGGACGGGCCGTCAAGAGTTCTTGTCTTTCGTAAAAATGATTACTTCATAAGCATGGCGTGAGGACACACGGCCAATGTAGTAGTTGGGGATTTTTGGTTATGTGCTTAATTACACATACCTTTTTCCATTAAAAACGGACTCAAATGACTAAAAACAGACAAAAACTGCCAAAGATATGTTTGTTTTACACTTGTGTTGTGCAGGAAAAAGATATCTCACCAAAGACAGGAAAACACAGTTACAAAAAATGACAAAACCAGACACGGAATGGAAAAGCTGTGAAGGACAAAGCCAAAGCAAAGCCAAATAAGACCAAGAAAAGTTCAAGTCATAGTCACCAACATATTACAGGTTCAAAAACCGGAGCGTAATTGTTGAAGAATATTATTGGATGCAATCTCACCCATTTGATGGGGCCGGGAAAGCCCAATCGTATATTAACGAAGACTGTGACGGACCAAATGGGCTCTCAATCAATGACAACAGCCTCATTTGTGTGCAATGACAACAAAGACTATGAAGGACTTTGATGACCCGATACTAGCCCTTTTGAAACAAAAAACCTATCTAGCCCAGTGTTACACCAAAAACAACCGCACTCGAACCTTATTGGGCCTTAAAAGCCATAAACACAAGCCTGAACCTTATTGGGCCCAAAGCACACCCAGTTGGCCTAAATTATATAACCAAGCCCCATTACTGGCCCAATAGCATTTTTTATAAACCCTGGGGACCTAAATTGTCAAGTTTAAAAATGTTTGTAAAAAGAAAAAATGTTTTAAAAATACAAGGGACTGAATTTGCAAGTTTCCAAAACTTTTATCTCTTTATAAAACACAAGGGCCGAAACTGCAATTCACCAATTCCTTCTTTAAATCCTTTTAATAAAACACAAGGGCTGTTTATGCCAAGTTTTTAAACACTTTTATAACTAAAAGAAAAAGAAACAAAAGAAATGGAAAGAAAGAAGAAGTCCAGGGTTTCTTTTTGGGCACTTGAAATTTTCAAAAACCTGCTAGCCAATAAACGCACCCTTCTCAAAAAACTTTCCCGCTACCACCTCACATCCTTCTCCATCACATGTTACCACCCAGATTATTAGCCAACCCCCTCCTTTTACCCGTTTTTAAACCTAAACCCACACCATTTCCCTGTTTAAATATGCCTCGCTGGAATTCCCTTTTCCCCCAAGGTATATAAATGGCGTGGGCAATGGCATCTAAAAGAAACACACTTGCCAATCCTAGGGTAGGATTGAGCTGAGACTCACACACACAAACAAGCCACACGTATAGAAGCATTGGATTCTATAAAAGGAAGAACACAAGCCTGACATTAAGGGGACCCCTTTTTCTTTTTTTACTTGATATTAAAAACATTTATGTTTAGCAGTGTAATCTAGTATTCAGTTTTTTTTCTCACATTTGAGTTGTAATCTCTTTCATGTCAATGAAAATTTGAAAGTTCTCTTTGAAGTTTTGTTTATTACTGTCAAAAATTTTAAATTTATACTAAACTCTCTAAACCTGTTAATCTTAGATAAATATGTGTTAAATTGTTAAACTTTACTCATAATCAAGTTTATCAAGTTTTATTTTAGTTTAAATTCAGTTAAATCAGTTTTCTTTACTTTAAAGGGGTGTTTGGCTTAAAGAGCAAAATGGGTCAAAAGGGGATGTGCATGGGTTTGGAACTCTCAGCCATCTTTGGCTGAGAATCTCAGGCCATTTAGTTAAGTAAATCAAAAGTTTTTAAGTATAAATGTGGCATTTGAGTTTTTTCTATTGATTGGTTCATTTTTCTGTTAAAATAAAAGTCATAGGTTAGTGATTAGTTTAAGGTTAGATTAAGTAGTTATTAGGTTGTTTACTTTGTCTATTTTAGAAGCCAAATGCAGCATACAAGGAGATTTGCTCTGTCAAAACCATGGTCAAAACCTTGAGGCTGCAAAAATGTCAAGTTTATTTGTGGAAAAGCCCTTTTTAAGCTGATTTATCAGCAGCTATTTATTGTTTTTAAAAGCTAATTTTTTGAGCATAAGCTCATTTCCCATCTCTCTAAATCTGTTTGAGGTTGTTTTCAAAAATTAAGCCATTTTGAGCTTATTTGGCTTAAGCCAAAAAGCCCCTCATGCCTGTTGCAATGTACCCTGGTGCTGAGGCCAATTTTCAGCCCCTCATATCTAGCTTATTTTACATTAAGCAATAGTTTTTTCTTGCTTTTTAGTATAGCTTATAGGGTAATCTTTTAGGTTTAGCAGCTTTTCACCTTTAATTAGCTTATTAGGTCAGTTTAATCTTAGGATAAAAAGAGTACTTTAACTTTTTTTTGATAAAATTCAGTTTTAGCTTATTTAAATATTAGCTTATTTTAGGGCTTAAATCTATAGGTTTTAGCTTAACATAGTATCCTTATCTTATTTTCAAGCAAACTTAGGTTTTCAGCTTATTTGAGTGCCTTGTAGCTTAAAAAGAAAACTAAAAGAGCTTTTAAGCTTATTTGAGTTTCTGTCAAAGAAAAGCCACATTTATGGCTTATTTAGTGAATTTCAGCACTTAGTGCTTTTCGTGACAAAATGTTCTCTAAGGCCCTTAACAACTTTTTTGCTTTTTTAAGTTTTGGCTAATAAGCCTTTTGGACTTCATTTGTAAGTCGGGGTCCCAATTCAGGGACCATTTATGTAATGTTTGAATTTTGTGGTTAACACTGTTAGTGCCATAGGTTAGTTGGGTATTGCTTCGTTAGTCCTTATAGCCTTTCCCTGTTAGTCCTTTTAACTTAACAATATGGTAGCATTAGTTAGGTGTAATTAATTAAATTAAATTCTAATTTAGAGGTTATTTAATTAGCTTAATTACTTTTAATTGCTACAGTAACTTTTGGGCATTTTTACATTTTTAGTTTTGTTAACTTTTTCTTTATTTAATCTGATTTTTTTTAGAATTTTTAGACTTTTATTTTTTATCTTTTTCTATTTTCTTTGTTTTAATTTATTTAAATTTTAAAATTAATTTTAGGACTTTATTTTTGAAATTTTTAGTTTTAGCTTGCAATTTAATTCCCGGTAGTCTATAATTGCATGTTTAATTTAGTTTATTAGTGTTAATTAGTTTAGTTAAGTCTTTTTAAGCTAAAATTCAGTTCCGGGCCCGTTTACGAGCCCGGATTTTTCGTTTCTTACCGTTTTGTTCGTTTTCGAACTCCGTTTTTGAAAATTTTTACATTTTCTTTTAAGTTAGAATATTTTTGATTTATTAAAATTTTAAAATTAATTTTAGGACTTTATTTTTATAATTTTTAGTTTTAGGCTTGCTATTTAATTCCCGATAGTCTATAATTGCATATTTAATTTAGTTAATTAATTTTAATTATTTTAGTCAATCATTTTTAGCCTAATTATGTTCCCCGTAGATTTCTTAGGATTTCATTTGCCATTATTTATGCTCCCGTAGTTTAGGATTTATCCGTATAACTATTTTTGTTCCCCGTAGTATATTTAAGATTCCCATTTTCCACTGCTTGTTTCCCGTAGAATAATTTTAGTTTTCTTTAATTAATTTTAGTTTATCTAGTTAAAAATCAAAATCATTTGTTTCTCAATTCAAATCATCAATTCATTCGTATCGATTTACCATTCCAGCCTCGTTGGGGATTTACGACCCGGGAAAACTCTATACTACTTCTCGGTATCATTGACTCTGCTTTTAGACTATCCTTACTATATATTTGATATTTTATTATATTATATATATTTTAAGGTATAGTCAGAGCGGATCACCGTCTCAAGAAAGCATTATATGGTCTCAAACAATCACCAAGAGTGTGGTATGATGAACTCTCCAATTTCCTGGTATCCAAAGGATTCTCAAAAGGTTCTATTAATCCAACTCTGTTCATAACCAAACATGGGGAAGACATATTGCTTGTGCAAATTTACGTTGATTGATTCGTAGAATCTATATGTACGTAATTATAAAATATAATATATGATGGAAAATTACCAAACTACCCTTGAGGACAAAGATAAAAAGGAAAATCTTCACAATATATATAATATAATATGTATATAAACCGGGAAGTATGATTCCTGGGTCGTTATCCCCCAACGACTTGTGAAATTGAAGCCACGTTTGATGTTCGAACAATGATTTGAATTGAAGATAAAGATTGATTTGATTATCTACTTTTAAAAATTAAAAATAACAAATTCTAACAATTAAGCAAGAAGACAAATAACGGGAAACCAAAATTTAACTAAAAACGCAAAACGGGACCCCTAAACGGAGGTAAAAAAACTAAATTTCTAAAATTAAACCTAACTTAAAATTTTCTTTTTAAATGGACTCTATTTGACTAAAAAGTAAGTTTAAAGAAAACTAGAACAAAAACGGAGTTGAAATGAGCGTTAAAACACGAAAAACGAGAACGGGAACGAATCCCGTTCTTTAAAAAAAACAAAATTTTGCAAATTAGAACCTACGAAAGCAAAACTAATTTTCCTATGAACTTCATGATAAAAGAAAATTTTCTAAAAAAAGATTTATATTTTTTTGATTATTTTTCTATTTTTTATGATTTTTTAAAGTTTTTAATGAAAATAAATGTTTAAAAATACTAAACTATCTATAAAAATTCTAGAAAAAATACAGAAAATAGCCTATACTAATTATAACCTAGGAAAAATAAGATTTAGATCACAGCTTATAGAATAAGCCACGAAATAAGCTTTAACAGCTTATAAGGCTTATTGGGCTAAAGTGAGTATAAGAATTAAATTTTGTAAGAGTCTAATGAAAAAGACCCCAGGGCGCAGTGGTAGTGTGTAGTGTTATAAAGGGTTGAGAGTGTTGAGGTCGGGGGTTCGAGTCTTGCTCACCCCCGACTTCCACTTTCCCTCTTTTTTTTATTTTGAAAAACTCAAAGAACAAAAATTATAGATTACACTTTTTTAAGCAACTTTAACAAAGACACTATAAGCTCAAGCTCAATATTAAGCTCTCAAACAGCTTGTGAAGTAAGCTGTTACAGGAAGTTAGCTTTTGAAAACTAAAAAGCTAAGTTTCACTCAAAGAGGCACAAAGATCTCAAATAAGCACTAAATTCAAAACCAAAAGCTGTTTCTGAAAGCTTATGATGTCTAGAAGCTAACTTTAATAAGCTACCTTAACTGAAAACACTTTAAAACTTCTAAATCTAGTGATCTAAACAACTAACTCAGGAAAACACACTTTAAGCTCAAAAACTAATTAAGCTAAAATCAACATTAAGCTACTACTGATCTTGAACTTTTGAAACCTCATCATTCTACTAATAAGCTACAAATCTAGATAATAAAAACTAAATCTATAAGCTAAAAATCTAAAAATGAGAAACTAAATCTTAATAGCTACTGTTTTTGGTTTATTCAAAATTTTAATGAACTTTAAAAGCTAATTTAACCTAGATAATAAGCTAGAATTTGAAAAGCAAGCTTTAATCTATCTTAACCTATATGTAAACTATTATCCTACTGAATTTTAACTAATAAGACCTACTAAAGCTAACTTAAATGTGATCAAAGAGGGACTGCAGTTGGACACTGCAGTATGACCTATCTGATGCACTTGGTAAATGGTAAAACCCAAATGCAGGTGACCTTAAGGGTCAAGCATGCATTAGACACACCAATTAGGTGTGTACCAACACTAAACAAACACAATCCAAGCTCAGGAAAGCTTGGATCAAAAATTACTTATCAATCTTAAAATTCAAACTCCCCTGGTGCA
>BQNB010113894.1:0-21856 GCA_026074375.1 Tanacetum coccineum
GCTCAGGGATATACTCAAGAAGAAGGCATTGACTATGATGAAGTCTTTGCTCCTGTAGCAAGAATTAAATCCATAAGACTGTTCTTAGCTTATGCTTCCTTTATGGGATTTATGGTGTACCAAATAGATGTTAAAAGTACTTTTCTTTATAGTCAGATTGAAGAGGAGGTATATGTGTGTCAGCGTCTAGGGTTTGAAGATCTTGACTATCTTAACAAGGTTTACAAGGTGGTAACAGCACTATATGGGTTGCATCAAGATCCAAGAGCCTGGTATGAGACCTTGGCTATGTACTTATTAGACAATAGGTTTCATAGAGGAAAGATAGATCAGACTTTATTTATCAAGAAGCAAAAGGGGGATATTTTGCTTGTACAAGTCTATGTAGATGATATTATTTTTGGCTTTACAAAGAAGGACTTGTGCCTTGAATTTGAGAAACTGATGCATGACAAATTTCAGATGAGTTCTATAGGAGAACGCACCTTCTTCTTAGGTTTACAAGTAAAGCAGAAAGAACATGGAATTTTTATCAGTGGGGATAAATATGTGACTGACATATTAAATAAGTTTGGTTTTCAAGATGTTAGGACAGCTAGAACACCCATGGATACAGAAAAACCCCTGCTCAAGGATTCAGATGGTGATGATGTTGATGTCCATTTATACAGGTCAATGATTGGATCATTGATGTATCTTACATTATCCAAGCCAGATATTATGTTTGCTGTATGTGCATGTGCCATATTTTAAGTTACACCAAAAGGTTTGCACTCACATGCTGTAAAAAGGATCTTTAGATATCTAAAAGGCAAACCCAAATTAGGTCTTTGGTATCCTAGAGATTCTTCCTTTGATCTGGTGGCATATTCTGATAGTGACTATGCTGGAGCTAGCTTAGATAGGAAATCAAAAACAGGAGGTTGTCAGTTCATAGGTTGCATATTGATATCATGGCAGTGCAAGAAGCAAACTGTGGTTGGCACCTCCTCTACTGAAGCTGAGTATGTGGCTGTTGCTAGTTGTTGTGGACAAGTACTCTATATTCAGAATCAAATGTTGGACTATGGGTATAATTTTATGCACACCATGATTAATATTGACAATAATAGTACTATATGTATTGTTAAGAATCATGTTTCTCATACTAAAACAAAACACATTGAGATTAGATATCATTTTATAAGAGACTACAATGATAAAAAGTTAATTCAAGTGGTTAAAATCCACACAGATTAAAATTTTGCGGACTTACTTACAAAAGCTTTAGATGTTGGAAGGTTTCAATACTTAATTGCAAGTATTGGAATGCTAAATCCTTAAAGTTTTTAATCTCTTTATGTCTTTGTTATATTACAAGATCAATACTGTTAGTCTTATCAATTAATACTGCTAAGTATAATTAGTACTGCTAGTTATACTTAAGACTGCTTGTTAAAACTGTTAGTCATACTTAATACTGTCAAGAAGAAAATACCTTGGATTGTGTATTTTTAGCTTTGGACTAACACTTGTAGGGTAAGCATATTGAGTACCTGATGTTGAAAGCTTCAACTCTGAAGTATTGTTTGAGGAGAGGCTAATTATGTCAATATGCAATCAAGCATGGATGGAAGGACATGTAACATCAAACAAAAGTGTGCTATAAAGAATTAAAAACATCTAGGCATGTCAAAAGAGGTTGGGACACCAAGATAACTCAGTCTAGTGGTCTCCCTTTAAAGGTTGGTGATGAGGCTGTCCATAAGGAGTTGATTTTTAGGATGTGTTCTTTGTCCATAAGGAGTTGATTTTCAAGATGTGTTCTTGATTGATCAAAACCCCTCTATTTCATTGGTACAAGATGAAGGAACTTCATGGATTCAAGAGGATGCTAAGATTCAGGGGAAGACTAGTGCTGATACTGAGATACTTTTAGATCAAGAAGAGCCTACTAAACTAGTGGAAGATCTTGGTAGTGGTGAAAAGGGTGAAAAAGAAATTAGTACTGCTAACATATCAGTTAGTACTGCTAGTTCGACTCCTGAAGTTAGTACTGCTGCTAAAAATTTAGTGTACACCAGAAGAAGTGCAGAAAAGAGAAAAGATAAAGGAAAAGCTATTATGAAAGAAGACGAATCTGTTCAGAAGAAGGCAAAGAAGCAACTAGAGCAAGAAAGACTTGGGCATGAAGAAGCTATTAGATTGCAAGAACAGATTAATGAAGAAGAAAGACAAAGGATTGATAGGGATGCAGAAATAGCTAAACAGTTACAAGAAGAATCTGATAAAGCAAGACAAGAACAAGAAGTTGTAGCTGAAGCTGATCAAGCCCATGATATTGATTGGAGTGATCCTTCTGTGCTAAGATATCATGCACTTCAAAATAGATCTTTCACTGTAGCTGAAGTAAGGAAGAACATGTGCATGTATTTGAAAAATCAGGGAAGATATAAGCAGATTCATTTTAAGGGAATGAGCTATGAAGATATTAGACTTATATTTGAAAGAGTATGGGATCAAAATCATGTTTTTATACCTAAGGATTCTGAGATTGAAAAGGAAGTGATGGAGAGACCTGGATTTGATTTTCTACAAAAGTCTATTAAGAAGAATGATAAAATTAAAGCTTTAGGTTTTGTTCAAAAGCAACCTGCTGAAGAAGAAAAGGAAAAGAAAAATGATGACAGTCAACAGCAAGCAGGAAGTAGTAAAAAGAGATCAAGAGAAGATTTTGATGAAAACAATGTCAAGAAACAGAAACTAAAGGATGATGCTAAGAAGGAAGAGCTTAGAGATTGTATGGATGTAGTTCCAAGGGATGATATTGCTATTAATGTTGAGTCTCTGGCTACTAAATACCTAATAGTTAACTGGAAGACACATGTTTTGACAGAAAATATGATGTATTATCAAATCATCAGAGCAGATGGAAGTTCTAAAAATTACAAAATATTTAGTGAAATGCTTGATGATTTTGATAGGCAAGATGTGATGGATCTACACAGACTGGTATAAGAAAGGTATGATACAACAAGTCCAGAAGGATATGACTTGTTACTTTGGGGAGATCTGAAGATCTTATTTGAGCCTAATGAAGAAGATGAAATATGAAAGAATCAACAGGACTACAACTTGATAAGCTGGAGATTATTTAACTCATGTGGAATTCATATATTGCTGAGGCATACTGGAATTGCTATTCACATGACGATAGAGAAGAAATATCCTCTTACTCAAGAAATGCTTTCAAGGATGTTAAGTAGAAGACTAGAGGTTGATCAAGAAAGTGAAATGGCATTTGAACTTCTCAGGTTTATAAGGTCACAACTTCAGAAGTAGAAGAATGTTTAGAAGAATCCTCTTAGAAAGGTTTAATTCAAGAAACTTGATGATTTGAAGGTAAATTACAAGTTTAGCGGAGGATTGTTGGGAATTAAGCTCATTAGACTTAGTACTGCCAAGTCAAAGTGTTAGTACTGCTTAAGTCATAACTGGCAATATAAACCACTTAGTACTACTAGTATAACTTAACACTGCTGAGGGGATTTATACCGCTGATAAAGATTAAAGACTGCATGAAGATAAAGACGTGTGAAGAGATGTAAAGACGTGTTAAAAGATATGTATTAGTTATCTTGTGTATATATTCAATATATTTAGAAAGATATGCATATAAGCTTAATGTTTTAGAATATTCATAGTTATCTTGTAAAGGACTCCTTGGTGTATAAAAGGAGATCCTAAGTTTTGGCATTATTATCACATCATATTAGTCTTTTATAGTATCCATAGCTTCAAGGTTGTAAACCCTAACACTATCAAAGAGTGTTCGTATTAATGTAATAGAGCTTATTGTTTTGGTTATATTTTATGTTTGTCAAACATACATTGCTGTTATTCTTCTTAGTGGTATAAACTAGATTCCGCATAGTTTATATCGTATACACAAAGTTTCATTCTTAGTACCTTTGGATTTATCCAAGGATACTAAACCTTACATCAAGCTAAGGAGTTAAAGATCTATTCATTGGGATCAACAAAAACGAGTAAGATACGGCCCCGTGAAGTCAGGATAACTCTAAAATCAACAAGTTATTTTATGAAGTTTAGGATGTAAAACACTTGTAAGCTTGGTTGTAAAGTATATTTGGAATTTGGAAAAACCTTAGACACAAGCATAGTAGGGTGATAAAAGTATTTCTAAATCACATACGCATTAGTACATTCATGTTGTAAACCTAAAGCGCCTCGTTATTTAATTAGGTCGCGGTTAGGACTCGATCAATACTTGAACTTGTGTTGTTTTTCCCCGATTGTATTATTCACTTGAGGTGAGTTTCATAGCCCCATTTTTACATGATTTATACTTGTTTTGAAACACTTAGGGTGAGATACATAGCTTGCTTTTACATATTGACACAAGTACTTTTAAACTATTACGGATTAGCCTAAGTACCCATTATCCTACTTTATGCCTACTATCATGAATCATTCATTACTTTATGTAAGCACAAATGTTGTAAATAGATATATTAGGATTGACATCCCCGTCCAGGTAAGTCATGCTTACTTGATGCTGAGATACCAGTCAAATAGACATATACCATTTGGGAAACTACGTGTATTTTAGGATAGATACCTGCTGGGCAACAACGTGCATTGAATTGCAAACACTTAAACTCTCGTTAAGGCTTCGGTGTCATGAGCTTAGTGCAATCGTAATTACTTTTATGTGATATTGTATGTGTTACAATAGTCATATACTTGAAATCTTATGGTCCACTCTTATAACTTACTTAAACCTATGAACTCACCAACATTATTGTTGACATTTTAAACATGTATTTCTCAGGTCTGTGATTTGCATAGATAGCATTTGTTGGTCGTGAAATACTTAATCCTAACAGATACTTTATACGAAACCGAAAGTAAGAAGAGATTAAGTAGAGGGTTTAGATAGAGAAAGTAGAGAGAGAAATAAAAGGTGGTGGATTATATAACTTTGAAAAATAAGAAAGATAACTAACCCCTACCTAACATGCTAGGGAGGGTAATTATAGATACATGAGATGCCAAATGGTCTTACATAGGCTAGGCTTAAGCCTGTAACGCTTACAATATTAGATTAATAAACGAGCCCAATTCCCTTTCTAGCCTATTACAACGTATATAAACGAATGACCGATACTTCTTTGTTGAATAACCGAGACTTCAATTGTTGACTCAATATTTTAAGGCTAACAATCTGTTGATCCCAGTTCAATAGATCGAATTCCTTAAGCTTGTTTAAGGTTTAGTTATATTAGATAAATCTAACACAACTATGGTAGAAACTTTGTGTGAATGTATTAAAGATTATGCAGAATCTAATATTTTATATTAAGAAAATTATGAATGAAACATATAATTCAAAAAACAAAAGTTCCAATATTATTAATAATATGAATACTCTCAAAGTATTAGGGTTACAAAGACCTTGAAGCTATGATAATTCTATGAATGACTCGTTATTAGTTTTTGGTTTGGTACATAGAACTCTATGCCATAGGACCTCCTTTTATACACCAAGGAGTCCTAAACGGCTTACAATACTTTCCTAAGTATATCAAATCTTTTAAACAAATAACTTATACATATCCTTTAACAAAATATCTCATACAAATCACATAAGCATCACTAACTAACTTAGCAGTACTAACTTCTTCACCAGCAGCATTAACTCTTCAGCAGTAGTAACTTTACACCAGCAGTAGTAACTTTTGTACTAGCAGTAGTAACTACTTAGCATATTTTCCAGTCTTTATCTCTGAGCAGTCTTAACTTTCACTAGCAGTAGTAACTTTGTACTGACAGTTGTAACTTCACCAGTAGTCTTAAACACTTAGAATAATTTTCATTGAAATTCTTTCAGCAGCACTAACTTTGACTGAGTAGCATTAACATCAATAAGAGCAGTAGTAACTCCAAACAGCTTTAAGAAGGATTAAGGCTTTTAATCCCAACAATCCTTCCCTAAACTTGATATTTATCTCCAAAATCATCAAGTTTCTCCATTAAAAGCTTCATTAATCACCAGGAGGATGCTTCCAAACACTTTATGGATTCTTAACCTGTTTTGTCATGGATTTAAGAAGCTGATATGCCGTTTCACTGAAATGATCACATTGAAGCTTCTTGTTTAACATATCAGTAATTGTAGCAGGTGTAAGATGATATTTCTTTTCTACTAACATATAGATCTGCATGTGTTGCATCCTTAAGAAATGTACTCCATAGGAGTCATATAGCTTTTATTCCAACACTCTATAATCTTGTTGATTCCTCTATACTGTATCTTCTACATGAGGTTCAAACATTACCTTTAAATCACCCCATAGCACACTCTTATAGCCCTCCCTAGCCTTGTTGACCTATGCTTAGCTTTTACCAATTTCTATAGAGTTTCTAAATCTTCCTTGTCAAAGCTTTTGAGAATATGACTAAAGACTAAGTACATCTGACACTTTCCATCCGCCCTGATTATCTGGTAATAGCTTTTCTTCCCCTCTGTGTGAATTTTCCAGTCAACAATGCTTGGAGGCTTAACAGCTAAAGGAATAGCATCAATTGCTACTTCCTCTTCATCAGAAACAATTTTCATAAGCTCTTTAATCTTAGCTGCTTCTTGATCATTATCCACTTTAGCTGTTTCTTGAATATCATCCACCTTTTACTTTTTAGTGACCTCTTGTTCCAGCTCAGTGCCTGCTCTCTTTGAACTACCCTCCACCAACTCAGTTCTAAAATGTACAAACATGTTTACCCTTTTGAGAGCTTTCTCAAACAACTCTTTTATAAAATTAAAGGCTTTAGATTTCAAGTTTTGTGCTTCCAGCCTTCCATGTTCTTAAGGTAAGTAATCATGGTCTTCTTTTGTTGATTTTTAGTTGGTGGTTTGTTCCTCTTCTCTTCTGCTCTCTAAGCTTCAAAGTGTTTTCTTCTTTGTTCTAGAAGTTCTTTAAACAATGTGGCTTTTTGTTCAATTGTGAAATGCTCTTGTTCTTCAGCTTGTAGTCTTTCAGCTAACTGGTAATTAGCATCAACTTTTGCTTGAATGTCATCCCAAGCAATATTGGCTTCATCAATATTTTCTTCTTTAGCTCTAGCAATTCTTTCCTCTTCATCAATCTCTGCTTGTAATTTAAGTGCAATCTCTTCATCAAGCTTGAGTTGATCTTTCTTTGATAATTTCTTCATAGGTTCAGGTTCAATCATTTTTTCTTTACCCTTAACCTGAATGTTTGAAGGTATTGGTGTTGTTGTTGTTGTTGTAGATTCACCAGACTCTCTAAAAGCAATCCCTTTAGCTTTAGGTTTTGTGTTCTTTAGGTCTGCCAGAGCTTGAGCCAAAGTAATTTCTTCAACAGTTGTAGTAGTAGTTGTAGTAGCAACACTAACAGTTATTGCAGCATTAGCAGTACTAACTTTATCACCAGCAACACTAACCTGAGCAGCATCAATAATTAGTTTAGCAGTGTTAATTACTTCAACTACTTCCTCCTTACCAGCACTAATATTCACATCATAAACACTAACCAGGGTAATATCATTATCTGCATCAATAGCATCAATCCTCCCCTGTTTGGATGCATCCTCACCTAAACTTTCTTCACCACCAGAGGATTCTACCCTAGCTATAGCACCAACCTTTCTTAATCTTTTCAGCATATTAGTTCTTGACCTCTTTTTTGTTCAAGCTTCTTGACCCTCTTTTTTAAACTAACAATCTCTTCAGCTTGTGTGGTCTTTGTCTTCTCCAAATCAAGAACTCTTTGTTGTAAATTGGTACATAGTTCCTTTAGTTTAAGACTATCCTCATCACTTTGAAGTGTGTTACCTCTTGCGAGTAGTGGATCATAGGATTGTGTAGATACATTCTCAAACCTAGTTTGAGCAGTTGTACCGCCATAGTTTCTTGGCACCTAGAACCACTACCTGAACTAGTTCCTGGGAAACTTGGTTCATTAAGTGTTGCCTTGGATTAGGTCTTATCTATGTTACTACTGTCCTGCTCTGCTTCTAAGCTAGAAGCAGTAGTGGCAGCCCTCACCAAACTGTCACCCCTCTCCTTATGGACAGCCTTAACTGCTACATGTTTAGTAGGACCACTAGACTGAGGTATCTCAGTGTCCATCCTTGTAAGCTCCCTAGGTGTTTGAGTCTTTTGGGTTGAGATGTTGATAATTATATAAAAGTGGGTGTGTGTTTGGGATCAGTTGGTATTACTGAACCTTCACCCATTTCAGATTGGTTTTGTACCACCATTGTTGGAAATAATGGTGTTACTCTACCAAAAAAACCTTTTCCTACTCTTCTCATATTCCCAAAAATCTTTTTAGAGTGACAAGGTGCAATATAAATTCTTTTATGAGTAGGCTTTTCAGCAAATTGTTTGTCCAAAAACACTTGTAAAAACCTTGGATACATTAAAAATTTACCAGAAAGATTATCCAAGTTTCTAACCATACTATCAAAAATCAATTTTGAAAAGTTAAACTTCTGGTTTGTAGCTAAGCAGATAATGGCAGATGCCATAGTACTGCTAAACTCATTCCATGCAGTTGTCTTTGGACTTAGACACTGCAGAATAGTATGAATTAGAAATTTCCATTGAGGGGAGAAGAATGCTTTATAAAATGTTAGCTTTTCAGAAATTTTCTCATACCCCATCAATGCAAGGTTTTCAAAAATAGTAGAATTTGAGAAACAATCAATACCTTCAGCATCTGCTAGTCGAAGAGATCTTCTAACAGATGTTTCAGTAATGACGATCCTCTTGCCATCCACTAGGGCATGTAACTGTACTTCCCCATTGATAGTTTTGGCCACAACAGAAGACCAGAACTGTTCAATACAGGAAACATATATAGTAGGATTAACCGTTAGTGCATACCTTATAGGGTGTGCATTAAGAAAATCCACTATCTGCTCAAACCCTTCACTTTCAGCGGGTTTAGACAAGAACGCGACCATATTGTGTGAATCAGCAAACTTTAGAGTCGCTGATTTAGGGTTCGTAATTGGAGAGTATATTGAGAGAATAAAATCGATTAATTAATTTGAGTGAGTGAATTATGGAAATTATATAGATTGAAATCCACTTAATCAAAATATTTATGAGACAGTACCCTGAACATCCCAGCAGCAGTAACCCAGCAGTAGTAACATAAGCCTAACATCATTACCTTATGCCAGCAGTATTAACTTATGCCTAGCAGCATTAATTTTGAGTTACCAACATTAACTCAAATTCAATTCCAATCAGCTTTTCCATCATCAATCTAACACTTTTCTTAGCTTTTCTTGCAAAATGTTAGTTCAAAAACCAAGAAAATACAAGCCATAGCAATTTTCTCAATTATCACAATATTAATTATACCAGCAGTATTAAGTATAACTAACAGCATTAACTCAGCAGTATTAAGTATAACCAGCAGTTCTAATTATACTTAACACCAGAAACTTTTAATGACATGAATAACAGTACTAATTCATACAAAACTTTACAAAAACATAAAGAGAGAAAAGACTTTAAAGATTCAGCATTCCAATACTAGCAATCAAATATTAAAATCTACTTACATCAAAAGCTTTTGTAAGCAAATTTGCAACATTCTTATCAGTATGGATTTTGATCATTTGAATCAATTTCTTTTCATTGCAATCTCTAATAAAATGATGTCTGATCTCTATATGCTTTGTTTTTGAATAAAAAATAGGATTTTTAATTATGCAAATAGTACTGTTATTATCAATAAAGATCTTGGTATGCATAAAATTGTACCCATAATCAAGTAGTTGATTCTGAATCCAAAGCACTTGTCCACAACAACTTGAAGCAGCCACATATTCAGCTTCTGTTGTGGAATTTGCAACCACTGTCTATTTCTTGCACTGCCATGATATTAATCTACATCCAAGGAATTAACAACCTCCTGTTGTAGACTTCCTATCCAAGCTTGCTCCAGCATAATCACTATCAGTGTATGCTACCAAATCAAAAGGAGAATCTTTTGGATACCAAAGGCCTAATTTTGGTTGACCTTTTAAGTACCTAAAAATCCTTTTCACAGCATGAAGATGTGAAACCTTTGGATTGACTTGGTATCTAGCACAGGCACACACTGCAAACATGATGTCAGGTCTTGAAGATGTAAGATACATCAATGAACCAATCATTGACCTATACATATGAACATCCACTTCTTCACCATCTTCATCCTTGAGCAGAGGCTTTTGAGTTTCCATTGGTGTGCTTGTAGTCTTGACTTCTGTAAACCCAAATTTCTTTAAAATTTCATCAACATATTTATCTTGACTAATAAATATGCCATCCTTCTTCTGCTTCACTTGTAATCCCAAGAAGAATGTAAGTTCTCCTATAGAACTCATCTGAAATTTCTCATGCATCAACTTCTCAAATGCAAGACATAGCTCCTTCTTTGTTGAACCAAAGATGATATCATCCACATAAACTTGGACCAACAAAATATCACCTTTGTACCTTTTGATGAATAAGGTTTTGTCAATTTTCCCTCTTTGAAACTCATTGTCTAAGAGATATGTTGACAAGGTTTCATACCAAGCTCTAGGAGCTTGATGTAGTCCTTACAATGCTTTTTCAACCTTATATACTCTATCAGTAAAGTCTCGATCTTCAAATCCTGGTGGTTGACATACATACACCTCTTATTTAATCTTCCCATAGAGAAAAGCACTTTCTTATCATCTATTTGGATACACCATAAATCTATTAAATGAAGGCATAAGCTAATAAAAAATAGCTAATTCTTTAATTCTTACACAAGGGGCAAAGAATTTCATTCCATAGTTAATCCTTCTTTTGGTGTGTACCCTTGAGCAAAACCAATCTTGCTTTATTTCTTATCATAATTCCTCTTTCATCCTTTTTATTCCTGAAAACCCATTTAGAGCCCTTAGCCCTTTTTCCATTTGGTAAATCCACTAAAGTCCAAACTTCTTGTAACTTGAATTGTAGAAGCTCTTCCTGCATAGCCTTCTTATCCAGCTTGGATCTTCACTGCATGAATTACTTTTGGATTCCTTTGTGTTAAAAGCAAGCAAAACAAGCAGATTTGAAAGGTCTTTATGGTTTGTTCTTTGTTGAATAGTACTAACAAACCCATGTTCCTCCAAATTCTTTGACATCTTTCTTGTTTGTGTAGCTGATTGCAAATCTCCAATCACTTGATCAAGAGGATGATCTTTATGAATTCTTGTAGTTAGAATAGGACTGACTTGGATTGTTGTATCCAAATTGTTCATGTCAGCCTCTGCACCATCATCTTTATCATTACTTGAGTAGTCAAATATGCTATAATCTTCCAAAGCAGGCATATTTGGATCAAATGGAAGTTCAATGCTTGTTTTTCCACCAACAACATTAACTTCATTTGTGCTAGCAGCATTAACATTGTTAGTGTTGTTAACATTATCTTCCTTCTCTTGATCATTACATTCACTATCTTTTCTTGGATCTTCATCAACCTTCTTTTCGTCATCAATTGAAGGTTTGAATCTATCATCCTGAGAACTTTTTGGATTTTGGAAAAATGGTGGATCAGCAGTCCATAATGGTAGCAAAATATAATTTTTGATAGGTTCTGTATCCCTTCTAGTTTGACCTGCATTATCACTTGCTTTTGTACCTGCAAAACCATTAGACTGTGTACCTGCAAAAATTGGCTCATAATTCATTGTTCTTGTTAGTGCATCAATATCAAATAGAAAATCTGGTCTACTACCTACAACATTTGGTGTATTCTCACTAAACCTAATATGCAAGTTTTCTTCCACTATCCTTGTTCTACTATTGAATACTCTAAAGGCTTTACTTTTCAAAGAGTGTCCAACATAGAAACCTTCATCAGCCTTACCATTAAATTTGCCTAAGTGATCTATGGTATTAAGAATGGTAACAGGACACCCAAATTGTCTCATAAAACTTAAGGTTGGTGTTCTACCATGAAAAAGTTCATATGGGGTCTTGTTATGAGGCTTAAGTACTAACACTCTATTTTGCACATAGCAAGCAGTATTAACTGCTTCTGTCCAAAAAACAAAAAGAGGTTGGCAACTTAGAATCAGCTAGCATAGTCCTAGCAGCCTCAATTAGTGTCCTATTCCTCCTCTCAGCACTCCATTTTGTTAAGGAGTTCTAGCTATACTAAATTGTCTTAAAATACCTATTTCATCTTACAAAACTGATTCATTTCTTTGTTTTTGAATTCGTCCTATTATACACCTAATCACTTAACTGTGATCTATTGATTTATATCCTAGTTATAAAGGACTTAAGAAGCCATAGTCTCATCCTTGTAGCTAGAAAGAAAACCCATGTAAAACCTACTATAATCATCTATGACATACTAGGAATACATTTCTTGTCATAAGGCTTTTTACAAATGTTAGACCCATAACAAGTCCATATGCAAACAAAATGTAAGGAAGACTGATTGAGTTCTCTATTTTGGACTTACAAGAGGCTCTATGCTGCTTTCCCTTTTGACAAGCAACACAGGTTTGATCATCTTCAAAAAGTTTGGAAGTCCCTTAACCAATTTATTCATGGTTTTGAAATTTAAGTGACCTAGCCTTCTATGCCAAAGTTTAGATTCATCAGATGTGGCTTTTGCATATAGGCAAGTTAGACCTCCTTTAGGAACTATGTTCTTTTAAATCAAACATATACATATTGTTTCTTTCTAGGACTCTAAGTAAACTTAACTTCAACAATTAACTTAACGTTTGGGAGATAAAACAATACATTCAGTGTCATTAAAAAGAACACTATTCTTTTTATCACACATTTGTGAGACACTAAAGAGATTAAACTTTAACTCTCTTACAAAATACACATTTTCAAAATCTAGATTACCAGTTTTAATGGTACCTTTTCCTGTGATTTTCCCTCCTTTGGGGTTCCCTCCAAAAGCAACATATCCTCCATCTATCTCTTCTCAGTCTGTAAGATAGGACATGTTCCATGTCATGTGCCTTGAGCATCCACTATCAATCACTCCTTGATCCTGTAAATCCATTTGTGGATTGCCCTGCACATTAGATAAGAAAATCAGTTTCTTTTGGGGACCCAAGCCATCACTGACTTGGATCTGCCTTGTGCATCAACATAATCAAACTTCTTTAGGGTGATTGATGCACTGTTGTGTTTAGAAACATGGTCTAAGACTTTAGTCTTTGATTTCCAAACCCAACAAGCTGAGGCCTTGACAATATTAAAATTATTTCCCTTAACATCGTTAACTACTGCTTTTGGCCTAGCAGTATTAAATTTTTTATCCCTTGCAGTATTAACCTTTTGATTAATATTACTATTTTTAAATGTTGTGTTCTTATGAACGGGTCTCTTAATAGTTGAATGTGCTATTTTAGAAAAATATGACATTGGTCTAGCAGCATTCACTGTTGTTTTTGAGTGACCATCATTAACTTGTCTAGTAGTATTAACTGATACTAAACCTGACTTCATTAGTACTGCTCTTGGAACCATGTTCTTTTTATCACAGGGGTGAGTCTTTTTAGCAAAGTTTTGATGATTCACCCTTTGAGCATTAGCTTGTTCCAAATAGGCACTGTTTTCCATCCTTTGATATGAAACTGTTTTGATGGTAATTTTAATTCAACTTTGCAAAGGATCAAGCTTCTAACACATAACAGGCTTATTAAAACATTCAAAATTGTTTCTAGTTTTTATGACATCATATTGTTTAATTTCTTTTATTGCCTCTTTGGATGTAAGTGTTTTGCCTATGTGCTTCAATCTTGTTTAACGTTTTTCTTTGCAGTTTTCTCTTGTAGCTAGTTTGGGCAACTCTATCTTAGCAATACTAGGCTTAACTGTTTTCTTCTCAGTTTTAGTTTGAGACATATTTTCTTCCTCACTATCTGACACCCATTCTTTAATAATTGGGGCATCATTATTCTTCCTAACCTTGGGCTCTTCTTCACTAGACATAGCTTTACTGTTCTCAACTACAGGCTCATTAACAAACTCATCTAAGCCAGTAAAAGACAAGGGAGGCATGAAATTTCCTGTGTATGGAGGTGGAACTGCATTATATTTTTCATAGCCTAAATTTTTCTTGCAATTATCAACAATCTGACACTCTATGAGCTTGTCTAAACTTTTAGATGCATTTTCAAATTTATCTACATTAAATTGAATGATATATTTTTCTTTTTGAATTTTTTCAAGCTTCTTCCTAAGCTCTCTAATAGTTATTACTCCTACTTGAATATCATATTTTAATCTATTAATCTTTTCTACATAAACAGACTCATTCTTTTTATAAAATTCAAGTTTTTCTTCTACTGATTCTAAACCTGTTTTATAACCTAAACCCATTAGACTAGATTTCTCTAAATCTCTTAATAGTTGATCAGTGGAAGAAAAACTTGAATTTTATAAAAAGAATGAGTGTTTATGTAGAAAAGATTAATAGATTAAAATAGGATATTATTAGGCTGATATTAACAAAAAAATATAAAAAAATAACCAATTTTCTACTTAAAACAAGTTTATTAATATAAATTAGCCACAACCATATATAAACGGTTTGAAACTGAAAAAACCGAAAAACCAAACTGTTGATCCCAATCCTTGATTAATTCCTTAGATTGTCTAAGGTTAAATTACATTGGATAAAATCAAAATAACTATTTGTAGAAACTTGTATGTATTACTCAGTGTATGCGAATCTACACCTTAATACCTAAAGTTTATGTATAAAAACATTATTCGTGAAAAAACAAAGATAATAGACCATACGGACCAATATTATTATACAATAATACGAGATACTACTCACTAGTACTAGGTTTACAACCTTGGAGCTTTTTCTATATCCACTTTACAACTTGTATGGAAAACTTATATGCAAAACTTATATCTCAACTAATGCCCTAGGGCCTCTTTTTATAGACTAAGGAGTCCTAGTCGTCTTTCAATACATTCCTAAGATATCATAATCTTTTCTAAACATAAACGAAATCTCTTAAATAAATACATTATATATATCTTGTACAAAAATATCTCAATACTTATCTTCACAGGTATTCTTGTTCTCCAAACAACTTATCTCTTTAAAGCACTTAACCTTTTGGCAAGTATAAGTCTCTAGCAGATTGATAATCCAGCAGCACAAACGTTTGTACCACAATACTAATAAACCATAAGCAGTAAGTAACAATAGTACTAGCAGTTACTAATATATACTCACCGTAGTAACTTGTACTAGCAGTCTTAACATTACTACTAGCAGTACTAACTACTTAGCTTATATTTCAGTCTTTAACTCTGAGCAGTCTTAACTTCAACTAACAGCAGTAACTTTATACTAACAATACTAAATTATACTAACAGCAGTAACTAGCAGTGGTAACTTTATACTGACCAGTACTGAACTACATAGCGCATAATTATTCATTATGTACCGAGCAAGTAGTAACTCTAAGAATCCTTGAAGTCTTTTAAGTCCCAACAATCCTCCCCTAAACTTGATGTTCATCTTCTGAATCTTCAAGTTTCTTTGTTAAAAGTCTTCATCACTATCAAGAAGATGCATTCAAACCTTTTATTGACCCTTTTGCTGCTTTACCATAAGCTTGAGTAGTTGATAGCACATCTCATTCCAATAATCAGTTTGAAGTTTTCTTGTTTAGCATATTTGTGATTGTTATTGGTGTAGTGGGATAACTCCTTTCAAGCTAACATGAAGAGTGTTCACATTCCAAACCTTACAAAGTGCACTCCAAATTAATCAATTAAAATTTCCAAAAAGTCACTATAAATTCCTTGTAGATTTCTCCTACATCACTCTTTATGTCTTGGTTCATAACATGACTCTTAAGTCACCCACAACACTCTTTATGTTTATCTTACAGCCTGAATATCACCAATGCTTTGTTTGACATAAACTTCCAAAGAGTCTCCAAGTCTTCTCTGTCAATATCTTGAAGCATCCTAATCATTGAAGAATATCTCTTGGAACTTCCATCTGCTCTTATCAATTGATAATGTACCATTATTCCTTCTTTAAGAAGCTTGTATTTAGCAATCACTGGGGTTTGTAGGCAATGGTATAACATCAGGTTGCATTTCATCATCTTTGACTATTCACCAATGCTTTATCAGGCTCCAACATCATCATCTACTTCAACTTCTTCATGCTCATCTGTCTCTTTATCATCTTCTATTCTTTGTATGTTTGAAGATTCTTGTGGTTGCTCTTTCCCTGCTCTTTTCTTACCAAGCATCTTCTTTCTGCTGCCTTTAGCTTTCTCCTCACTACCTTCTGCCTTCTTTGACTTATCACATTCCAGTTCATCCTCTGTACCTTTAGAACTTTCTTCTAGTATTTCTTTTTGCTTTAACTACCTCAATCCATAGGTATAAATATTTAACTTCTCCTCATTTCATTATCAAACATCTTCTGGATCTCTTCATAGCTCTTGCTCTTTAACTGATTATGTTTGTATCCATCCATGTTTTTAAGATAGGTAGACATTAGATTCCTCTTTTGAGCTTTAGTGGTTGGCTTTCTTCCTATCTCTTTAGCTCTAAGCATTGCAAAGTGTTTCTTTCTTTTGTTCATAAGCTCTACAAACAGTCTTGATCTTTCTTCAATACATATCTCTCCTTGTTCTTCTTGTAGCCCTCTGAGCTACACTCAAAATCTGCCTCCATCATAGCTTGTGTATTATCCCATGACTCAATCAAAGCTATGTTGGCTTCTTCTTCTTTTTTTCTTGCAAGCCTTTCTTCTTCTATAAGTTTAGCCTCCAACTGAGCTTGAAGATTTCTTGCCAAATCTTCATCAAGAGCAACTTGATCTTTTCTTTTTAGAGGAACTTCATGCTCAATCATGATTGCTTTGCCTTTGTCTTTAGTAATTGAAGGTTGTGATTCTTGTGGAGTTCTGAATTCACTTGGCTCCTGTACTACAACCCCTCTAGCCTTGGGTCTTGTAGTTGTTGTTGTTGTAGCAGCAGTAGTAACAACTTTAGGTTTAGCTACTTTGATTTGAATAAGTGTCTAAGCCAAAGTTATTTCTTCAATAGTTGTAGGAGCAGCACTATCTTCAACACTAGTATCTACTTCTCTTTTCTTTGTACTCTGATCGTATTTCTCATCAACTGGCATATCCACATTTACTTCATCACCATGAAGATCAAACATTTGCATCCTCTGACCTCCCATGGTACATCAACTAAAGAAATATCACCCCTTATCAATGTCCTTTCATAGCTCCTCCCCTGTTTGGATGCATCTTCATGATCACCCAAACTCTCCTTATCTTTAGAGGATTCAACTCTTTTAGATTCACCAACTTTCCTTAATCTTTGTAACCCTGTAGTTCTTGATTTCTTTTTCCTTTCCTACTTCTGGACCCTCTTCTTTAAATCAGCAATTTTCTTTGCTTGAGCATCCTTTTCCTTCTCTAAATCAAGAACCTATTTTTGTAAATTGGTACACAAAAGAATCAATTCAGATAGTTGCATGCTATCCTCACCACTGAGAGGTGGATCATTAGAAGGTGTAGGAACCCTGTCATCTTGTTGTGTCTCCTCTTGAGTAACTGCAGTGTCTTTCCTCTATTTCCTCCTAGACTGTTTCTTCTGAGATCTAGAGGATGATGGTTGAGTAGTAATGGGTGTTTGTTGAGAATTAGTAGGAATGCCTGAATCTACACCCTCATCTTGAGTAGGTTAAACCATCATGGTTTCAAACAAAGGTGTTATTCTCCTAGAAAAATCATTTCCTTCACTCCTCATGTTGGCAAAGATTTTCTTTGTGTGTGAAGGGTTAACATAAATCTTCTTGTGATGTGACATATCACCAAGCTGTTGATTAATGAAAACTTGTAGAAATCGCGGATACATCAAAAATTTAACCCCTCCATCTAAGTGTTTCACCAGAGCATCAAAAATGTACTTAGACATATTAAATTTTTGATTTGTAGCCAAGCATATGATTAAAGAAGCCATTGTACTACTGAATTTGTTCCATGCAATGGATTTGGCACTAAGGCATTGGGTAATGGTATGAATTAAGAACTTCCATTGCAGAGAAAAGAAAGCTTTATAAAATGTAAGCTTTTGAGAAGGTTTTTCATACCCCATCCTTGCCAGTTCTTCAAAAATTGTAGTAGTTGGCAAACAATCAGTACCTCTTGCATCTTCCAAGTGAAGATCACTTCTAATGCTTGACTCCGTGAGGATAACCTTCTTCTTACACTGGTACAAAAACTGGTATTGGTCACTCCAAAAATGTGTAACGATATACATATGGTCACATGTGTTTTTTTGGGTGTTTGTCACTAAAGATCGCGCCACTGTAGGTCACATACGGTCACGTTAGGGAGTTCGTGGCTATTTCCATTGAAAAAGAGTGACCGAAACCCGAATATGTGTGACAAATTAGGCACAAGTTTTGTTAGATTAATCAGTATTAGTGACCGTAAATAGATATGTTAAACAATAGTTTTTACAATTTAAATATAAAATAATTGCATTCGCACAAAAAAAAATTTATTAAATTTTTTTTATATAATAATAATCGAATAAACTTTAAAATTTAAATTATTTAAAAACCTCATTAAACAATATATAAATGACTTCGAAACCGTATCATTCAATTTGAACAAAATATAAATCGGCACATGTCATCTTATACATTATTTATATAACAAAACATATGCAATTATTCTATTTAATACTTTTAATACAAAAGATAAAAGTGAAAAAAAATCAAAAAATAAAATAAAATAAATAACAGCAAAGTAGAAAATAAATGAAAAAAAAGAAAAAAACAACATTAAGAGGTGTTAAGACACCTCCTCCACATCTAGTTCAGTAAGAGGTTTATGCCTCTTACTGCCTCTTAATGGCTAGAAAAAAACAAACACTCTTAACAGTGTTTGCCTCTTACTGTCTCTGAATGACATGAAAAAAACAAACAGTCTTAATGACCCAAATGTCTGACCGCGTCTGAATGAGTCAGATTAAAATGCTGTTAAGAGGCATTTTCAAAAAAACAAACACCACCTCAATGCATAACGAATCTGATTAGCATTCAGAAATTCAATAATCTCATGAAACCCATCACTTGCAGTGGGTTTTCCAAGAATGCGACCATGTTGTGAGTATCAGCAAAAGTTAGGGTTGACATTGTGTTGTGTTTTAATGATCAAAGATGAAATTGAGTTAGGGTTTATGGTTAGATAGTGTTTGAATGATTGAAATCAAATAAAGAATCAAATGAAACCCTGAATCGAAGTATTTATAGAATCACCCTTAGCAGCATTAACTTGAACTAGCAGCACTAAATTAGGCCTAGCAACATTAACTTAAACTGACAGCACCATGTTATGCCTAACACTAGTAAGTAACCCAATAACCTAAGACTAACAGCATTAAGTTTTAAGTTACCAGCACTAACTTCAATTTGTTTCCAAAAAGGACTTTTGTCATCAATTGATTCTTCTCACAAGCTCTTTTTATGTTTTTATGCTCACAATATCTCTCAATTATTTTTGCTCACATAATCACTCATTTCTGTTTTTATTCACACACCTCTCTTTCTAATTTTAAGCTCACTTAATCTCTCATTTCTTTTGGCTCACCAAATCACTGTTTCTATTTTTATGCAACATATTTGACAGTTTTGTACAAAGTTCCATTAATTCCAATAGTTTCATACTGTTCTTCCCACTTCTAAGTGTGTAACCTCTTGAGAGAGGTGGATCATTGGACTGTTTAGATATAGTCTCAAACCTAGTTTGAGCATCCACATCCCCTAATATGGTATCTTGGCACCTAGGACCACTACCTGAACCAATTCTCTAAGGACTTGATCCATTAAGTGTTGCCATGGATTGGGTCTTATTTGATGTTACCACTGTCCTGCTTTGCTTCTAAGCTAGAAGCAGTAGTGGCAACCCTTTCCATTCTATCACCCAACTCCTTATGGACATCCTCATCACCAACCTTTTTCAGGGGGACCACTAGACTAAGGTATCTTGGTGTCCCGACCTCTTTTGACATGCCTAGATGTTTTTGATTCTTTTAACAAACTTTTGATATAACATATCCTACCATCCATGCTTTGACTGTATAAATAAGTAGCCTCCCCTCAAACAATGCTTCAAGGGGTAAGTATTTGCTCAACAGTTTTAACTTTGGTGTCTAGCAGTAGTAACTTTTGCCTGGCAGTAGTAATTTTCTGTCTAGCAGTATTAAGAGATATATAACATTATTAACTCTGTCTTCAATAATTATACAACAACATGCCTCTATTCATCACAAGCACACTAGAAAAGACTAGATAGACATGTGAGATTCATGAGGATCCTTATTTATGCATAACCCATGAATAAAAGTTAAAAACTGTTATCCAAAACATTAACTTCCTCTCTAACAATACTTCAGAGGTAAAGCATTCAACATCAGGTATTCAATATGCTTAACCTGCACCTGTTAGTTCATAGCCAAAAATACACAATCCAAAGTATTTTCTTCTTGACAGTATTAAGTATGACCAACAGTTTTAACAAGCAGTCTTAAGAATAACTAGCAGTACTAATTATACTTAGCAGTACTAATTGAAAAGACTAACAATACTAATCCTTTACAAAAAAATTACAAAGACATAAAGAGATGTAGACATTAAGGATTAAGCATTCCAATACTTGAGACCAAGTACTAAAACCTTTCAGCATCAAAACCTTTTGTAAGAAGATCTGCAACATTATAATTAGTATGAATTTTAACCATTTGTATTAACTTTTTAGCATTGCAATCTCTTATAAAATGATGCCTAATCTTTATATGTTTTGTTTTAGAATGTTGAAAAGGATTTTCAATAATGCAAATAGTACTGTGATTGTCAATATTAATGACAGTATTCATGAAATTGTACCCATAATCCAGCAATTGATTTTGAATCCATAGTACTTGTCTACAACAACTAGTAGCAGCCACATATTCAGCTTCAGTTGTAGAAGTGGCAACCACAGTTTGCTTCTTACACTGCCATGATATCAACCTATTTCCCAAAAACTGACAACCTCCAGTAGTAGACTTCCTATCTTAAGTTGCTCCAGCATAGTCACTATCAGTATAAGCAACTAGTTCAAATGGAGAATCCCTAGAATACCAAAGGCCTAAAGTTGGTTTGCCTTTCAAATATCTAAAAATTCTCTTTACAGCTAAGAGATGTGATGTCTTTGGTGTAACTTGAAATCTGGCACATGCACATAATGCAAACATGATATATGCCCTAGATGTTGTAAGATACATCAAAGACCCAATCATAGATCTATAGAGATGTACATCAACATCATCAGTATCTCCATCTTTGACTAAAGGCTTTTCCAAATCAACTGGAGTAGAAGCAGACTTCACATCTGTATAGTTAAATTTCTTCAAAATCTCAGCTACATATTTATCCTGACTAATAAATATTCCATCTTCCTTCTGAGTTACCTGTAATCCTAAGAAGAAAGTAAGTTCTCCTATAGAACTCATCTGAAACTTATCCTTCATAAGGTTCTCAAATGCAGTACACAGCTCCTTGTTTGTAGAACCAAAGATAATATCATCAACATAGACTTGTACAAGCAAAATATCTCCTTTTTTCTTCTTGATAAATAATGTCTGATCTATCTTCCCTCTTTTAAACCTATTGCCTAATAGATAGTTATCCAAGGTTTCATACCATGCTCTTGAAGCTTGATGCAACCCATAAAGTGCCTTGACCACCTTGTAAACTTTATCTGGATGGTCAGGATCTTTA
>BQNB010113895.1:0-21855 GCA_026074375.1 Tanacetum coccineum
CCCTTTTTGGCCGGGATTCGGGCTCTCGTTTTCTAGTTTAATTTCGTAATTTCTAGGTTTTTCTTAAACGTTTTAGTCCGTTATTATCTAATTTGACTTTTTCAACTTCCCAAACCAATTCCTTCCTTCAAACTCAAATCTTCGATCGTATCGATTTACCATTCCAGCCTCGTTGGGGATAAACGACCCGGGAAAGCTCTATACTACTTCTCGGTTTTATTGATCTTGTTGGTTTTTACACTTAGATATATATTTTATTATATATTATATATATTTACGGTGTGAATCCAACCAATCATGGGGCTTAACAACTTTGTCAACTACAAGTTTTGCTGAAAAGCCCTGAATAAGCTGAAAAATCAGCTTAAAAGTGACAGAATGCTTAAAGTGGACTTAAAGCTAGAAAAGCTAAGTCATTTGGACTTGTGGTGGACAACTAAGCTAAGACTTGGTCTGAATAAGCTAAAGAGGGTCTAAACCTAACCTAGATAAGCTAAAAAGGTTAAAAGCTAAAACAAAATAAGCTGAGAAGAGCTTATGATGACAGAAACACTAACAAGCTTAAAAGGCTAAAATGCACTAAGTTTGCACTCAAATAAGCTAGGAAATGAGAAATAAGCTAGCATCTTAATACTCTACCCTAAATAAGCTGTAGGAGCAACAATTAGCTTATGAAATAAGCTAGATAAGCCAAAATGAAAAATAAGCAATCCTACACTAAACTAAGCTAAAAACAGTGAAAGGGCAAGTTTGAGCTTAAAATTAAGCTATCAAATAAGCTTACTAAGGTCTGAAACTTAGAGGGCTTATACAATAGCTTATAAGCTCTCAAGATAAGCCAAGAAATTGGGTTTTAGTACACTAGAAGCTTAAGAAAAAGGGGCTTAAAATCTCCCCTTTGCACCAGGGGAGATTTAAGGCTAAACTCAAGGGCTTATTTGACAGCTTTTTAAAAGCTGTCAAATAAGCTCTAAATAAGAAAATAAGCTCAAACAGATCGAGTGTATTATGGAAGGGACTTGTGCACCGATTTTTAGCTTTTAAAAACCATTTTAGCTTGCTGAATTTTAACAGTGAAAAAGACTTTTAGTTTTTTTTTAAAAACTGTCACTTGAAAAGTCTTGGGTGGTTTTGACTTACCAAGTCAAAAGACACCAAGGTTTGTTACAGCTTGAAATGAACACACAAAGAGCACACTTTTTGAACCTTAACTCAAAATCACAAGTGCATAACTAATAAGCCTTGTGGTGTTTTAAAATCATACAGTTGTCAAAGTTTTCGACTTAGATTAAACTTTGAAAATCAATTAGCAAACTAAAAAACTTTTAAAAACATTCTAAACAAGCTTAAAATCTAACCTATAATCTATTTTGATGACCTCAACCCAAACACAACCATTTTGACCCGTTTTCCAAGTTATCCCAAACACCCCTTAAGTTTTGAAATTGGTTTAGAAACTTATGAAAAGTAAATTTTACTGAAACTTTTAAAAGTCTAAACCTATTTAAGCTATACTAAATAATAAAAAAGTAAAAAGCTGAACGAATAAGCATTTAAAAATGAGAATAAGCTTAGACAGCTTAAGCTATTTTTTGGCAGTTTTACTAAGATTGTATAAAAATGAAATGAGAGGCATATAAAAAGGCAATATTTAAGCATGATACAACACACTAAATACGCATTAAAACAGAAATAAGCTAAAAATAAGCTGAAAGTAGCTTATTTGCTACAGTAAATAAGCAAAAATTGAAAGAAAAGTACCTTTAATCCTTCTGTCAAAAAGGATCTTGTGAAGCCTAATAAGCTCTAAATCCCTACCCTTAGCTTATAATTAAGCTAAAACTAAGCTGAAAACCCAATAAGCCATCCATAATAGCTTATTCATCCAAGCTTTTAATCCAACATACCTTGCTCTTTTTTTTGAATTTCCCTTAACTTTTGTTTAGAAATTTTGAAAACAGATTGTAAGATATAAAAAAAAAGTGAAATAAATGACTTAGCAACACAATGTAAAAAAAAACTTCACTGAATTTTCATTAAACAAGAACACAAGTACAAAGAACTTTAAACTTTTAAAAACTTAACTTAAAACTAAAATGCTACTTGTAAAACTAATCTTAAAAACTACTTTAAAACTACTTGGCCACAATGGCTTTTACAAAGCTTTAAATAGGAAAAAAAATCGACTAAGCTCTTCTTCTTTGTCTTCTTTCACTTGTGTTTCTTTGAAGACACATAAAGTGCATTGTGCTTGTTGTGAGAGTGTAAAGTCAATGCACATCCTGTCCCTTGGTTTTTCTTGAAACCCAAGCCGATTGCTCTCAACCATCGATTGGTTTTTGTGTGGGTTTGGATTGCCAACATGGCAAAGCCTCTTTTTAGGTGGGAAAGATAGTGGAAGGAGGGGGAGGGTTTGCCCAGAGGGAGAAAATTGGGGTGTGCAGGATAAAACGGGGGTGGTTAACCCGTGAGTTTGTCCTGGGTCTTTTGGGACTGCAAAATGGCGGAAAGGGTTTATAAAGGTTGGGGGTGACAGGGCATGGGTTTGGGGTTTTGGCAAGTTAGGTCCTCCAAAGTTATAGTGAATGTTGCAAGGCACGTCCTTATGGTTAAATAACTTTGGGGACTTGGCAAATTAAGTCCCCAAGAGTTATATGTCTAATTGCACCGTAAGTGCCTCTTGGTAGAATAATAACTCTTGACTGCAGTTTGGGCCCTTGTAGTGATACCTATCCCTTATTGAACAGTTTGGCCCCTTCTCTTCGTTTCCCTTAATTTCTTTTATAAATAAAAGTTTAAGGGATTTACAAGTCCAGAATCCCTAGACTTATATTTCTTACTTTTGGCTCGGGCTGACTTGGGTTGACTTTCCTGTTGACTATTCAGGCTTGGGCTTGGACTTTGACTTTGTCTTTTCTACATTTTTCCATTCCGAGTCTATTTTTGTCGATTTAGGCTTCGTTTCGGTCTTTTTCTTCAATTATACGTTTCCTGGCTCAACTACAATAGCAAAACAAGCGTATATTTGGCATTTTAAGTCCGTTTTTGGTTATTTTAGCTCATTTTTAAAGGTAAAAGGTATGTGTAATTAAGCACATACCAAAATCCCCATACTAAGGTATTGCCGTGTCCTCACGCAATGTTATGAAGTAAAACTTTTTACAAAACAAAGAATCTCAATCCCCTCGACTAATAACCTCGATAAAGTAAGCTTAAGTGGTTCGTCACAGGAAACTAAAGAATCAACAGCTTTTACAAGTCCGTTTCTCCCATTTTATATTCATACACCTACCTATCCCTAATATTTTTGATTTTCCTTTCTTTTCTCGACTTCCTGTTTGACTTCCTTTATTTTATTCAACATTGGGATCATAGAATGAAGACGCCCAAGAATAATCTACGGGAGGTCCTGACGGATAAATTCCTTGTCCCTAATTTTTCACTAGTTCCATTGAACCAAAGCAATTAAACAAGAGTTCAGTAGTCAATATAAGTCTAAATGCTAAGCACTCATACTTATGACTTGTGAACTTTTAAACGCCAATAGAATATATGAATTTTAAATGTTGTGTACTCATTTCAACTCAACCATAGATCAACTTATTTCAAGTCGGATTCAAGATGAATCATGACTCAAAGCAACAACTTATTATAGGACCCTGTAACATTGATTTTAAAGAACGAGATTTTAACTGTAGAACTTTTTTGCACTTCTTTATCATTTAAAAGCTAGGAATGCTTTTGCTTAGTTTGAACCACCTACCTAGGCCTCGCTCCCGTAGTAGGATATCACAACCAACGACTGATGTTGCCTTAAAGTTTGAAAACCACCCCGATGCCTAGCGTAGTGTGAAATCACATCAAAACCTCTTCCAAAATATGGCTAAATTTGTTCTAGTTTTGAACACCACACACACCCCCTCACCTAACCTCGCTTCCGGGTGGAGATATCACAACACTCCAAATCCTTTAGAAATAAAGATGTCTTAGTTGAACCCCACCTCGTGGTTAGCGGAGTAGGATATCACAACACATCTTTTACTTGCTCCATAATAATCAAATGCATGCTTTATGGCATAATTCAATATTTCATGCAATTTTTGCATGCGTAGTTCATTCATGCTTCTTTGGCATTTTTATCTTTCGAATTATTAAGAACAGAAAAATCATCGCTTTAAGAATTCAAGTTACAAATTTGAAGCTTATTACTAAAAACATGATTGACTTAGTTGAACGAATTGAGTACGTATGATAGGGATTAGGAGCTAAAAATTTGGGGAGAAAAAGGCCACAAGTTACTCATATAAGTTTTTGTTCAGCACATAAACTTATATTTAACTCTATCACTTCTTGTTCTTCACCTTATTAAAATTCGAAGCAATCGAATTCGTGAAAGCTTAGCCTACAAGTGGTAAGTTGAGGAACTAGCTAGGGCTCAACACGCCCGATCGAGTCAAAAATTATTCTCATTCTACCCATTAGGAAAGTCAAAACTGTGACAAAACACTTATTTTATTTTTGAAAATTTTTAAAATTTGGTGGTAAAAACGGGATTACGTGATAACAACGACTGCAGGCAAAAATCAAATCAAAGATCCCCCCATACTAGAACTAAACATCGTCCTCGATGTTTCAAAGGGGTTCCTACGTAAATCTAAGGCCGTTTATAAAGTGTGCCAAAAGATAAAACGTTAGTCGATTAGATTTGGATACTGGATTCCCAAAATGAAGCTGAGGATGTGAAACTCTTGTGGATACTTGAGAGTCTTCACAAACCGGGAAATCCTGGACATACAACACAAAGCACACAAAACATGGACAAAACACGAGTAATGGAAAATGTAAGCCTTCTCACACAAAAACACTTATTTAGAATACTACGTGAAAACAAGGGATGCCTTCCCACGAAGCGCTTGTTTTTAAGGTCCCGACGCTTTGAACCGCGTCCCTGAATCTATTGGTCCATGTGAAACCGTCTGATATCTGGACAAACCTCGTGTACGTCCCCTCCAAAAGTAATGTTTCAAAACGATACCAATACTTCGAGAAATTTGGGCCCTGAGTTTGAGATATCTCGAAGTGCCATGAAGGAAAAACTTTAGGGTTACAGTGAAATGGTCCACTCCAGCGTCTTAAGCTTGCCTGAGAAATCTTTAATCTAATTTAAAGAGGAGGACCTCGATCACCAACTTGAAAAAGCGGTTTTTTGAATTTTTGAGTCAAGGATTCCTCTTTGTTTTCTCTTTTAAGATCAAAGGTTTTACATAGGCATGATCACGAAGTTCATAAGTTCATTGAGTTTGAATTTTTCAGTGATCACGGCCCGGTTTTGATATCAAAAGTTGGTATGCTTGAGGCCCCAGTAAGCTTGTGCTCGGCTCCGATCGGAAGATGACATGCCTTCCCGTAACACTAACTTATATGGAGTACAACCCGATGGGTTTTTTGTAAGCTTGCGGAAAGCCCAAAGTGCATATCTAATTTATCCGACCAAGATGCACGATTTATCGCCTACGTCCTTTCCAGAATCCTTTCAACACGAATGTATACCCCAACATGTCCACTTGTTTGTGGATGATATGCGGTGGAAGAGAGACGATTAGTAACTCCGTATTTAATCAGGGACCTTTTAAAATTGGTCCATCTGCCTAAAAATGGGTATCCGCGATCATAATAATTGGCACGGTAAGTGCAAACCAAATCGGAGAAGAGAGATTAAGAAATTTACAAACAACTCGGGCATCATTGGTGGGGAGCGCTTGCTTCACCCATTTTGGATATGTAATAACGCCACGAGTAATATATTTGTTCCCTCTTGAAGATGGGAACGGCCTCATGAAGTCAATGCCCCACATGTCAAAGATTTCGCAAACTTGGATAGAGTTTTGTGGCATCTCATCACGTTGCGAAATTTTGCCTTGACGTTGACTAATTCACATTGGGTGACAAAAGTTACGTGGGCATCCTTGTAGATTGTGGCCAATAAAAATCCTGAATCGAATGACCTTTTTATCTGTGTAATTGCACCGTAAGAGTTCCCCCCCCCGAGGGGGATCCACAGTTGCTAAGCATTAAGAATTGTCAAAAGCATCTTGCCCCTAAACACAACGCTTAATTACTTGGTCTCACAGAATATGATAGAAAGGGTCGCCAAAAGTAGTGTTTGACGTCTTTGAAAAACTTTCTTTTTTGTTGGGACGACATCCCTTTGATCACAAAATTCCCCGCATGGTAATTTGCAAAATCGGCAAACCATGGGGCATTATCATCACCACACGAAAGGTAACCATCCCAAGTGACCGAGAGGAAATTTATCCCGTAATTTCCTTTTCTCGAGCTCACTTTGATGGGGGTTTTTCAAGTCTAGAAAGGTGGTCTGCGGCGAGATTTTCTGCTCCTTTTTTATCACGGATCACGACATCAAATTCTTGGAGCAGCAAAATCCACCGGAGCAATCTCGGCTTAGCATCTTGCTTAGCAAGCAAGTACTTAAGAGCCGAGTGGTCCGTATACACTATACTTTTGGACAAGACAAGATATGGCCGGAATTTCTTTCTTTCTCGAAAGGCATGACACTAACGGAGCAATAAATTCCTTTTCCGTTGTAGTGTAATGTGCCTGAGCCTCGGTCATAGTCTTGCTTGCATAGTGTATCGGCTGGAAGTGCTTGGTCTTACGTTGCCCTAGGACTGCCCCTACAGCAAAATCACTTGCATCACACATGATTTCAAAGGGCAAGTCCCCAATCGGAGCAACTAAATTGGACTTGGGTTTAACCTCATCTGAAGGGTTTCAAATGCTTTGATGCATTCCTTAAGAAGATAAACCGGGTTTCCTTTTTCAGGAGGTGGGATCAATAGCCGGGCGATTTTGGAAAAATCCTGAATAAATCGTCGGTAGAATCCAGCATGACCGAGAACTGCGATTTTTTAACCCTTAACAGTATAGATTAGGCAATTTTTGCATGACATCAACTTTTTGCCTTATCATCCCACCCAATCCCGGATTAAGAAATCTTATGGCCAAGGACTAGCCATTCTTTGACATGAAAGTGGCACTTTTCCCCAATTGAGCACAAAGATTTGTTCTTCACAACCTTTGGACATTTTCTAAATGGGAAAGACAAGAAGAGAAAGAGTCACCAAAAACCGAGAAATCATCCATGAAGACTTCCATGGTTTCTTAATACTTCATACGTGAAAGATTGCAACCAATACACCCCTGGAACGTGCCTGGTGCATGCATAACCCAAAAGGCATGCGTCTATACAAATGTCCGTAAGGGCAAGGTGAAGTGGTCTTCCTCTTGATCAAAGTGTCAATCGGGATCTGAAAGTAAACAGGAGAATCCGTCCAAAAAGCAATAGTAACTCATTTCCGCTAATCTCTCAACATTCTATCCATGAATGTAAAGGGAAATGGACTTTGTGCGAGTTGCATCATTGAGTTTTTCGGTAATCGATGCAAACTCACCATCCCGTAACCAAACACTAAGTGGGTAATCATCTATTGTCTCATTTTTCCACAACGTTATGCCCCCTTCTTAGGACACAATGAACCGGCTCAATCCAGGGGCTGTCAGAGATGAGGTAAATTAACCCTTTGTATCAAGAAGTTTGAAACTCTTGCTTAAGAACCTCATGGATTTTAGGGTGAACCCTTCTTTGATGTTGGACTACGGGTTTGGCATTTTCCTCCATCAAAATCTTATGGGTGAAAACCTGAGGATTTTTTATCCCTTAATATCAATAACTTCGACTATGGCACGTTTGTGTGACTTAAGAACCTTGATTAGGGCGGTTTTATCCTCATCTTTCAAGTTTTTAGCGATTATGACGGGTAATTTGTCATCACCCTCCAAAAACGCATACTCAAGATGGGATGGTAAGTCTTTGAGTTCAAGTTTTTTTTTCGGAGGAATCTTCACATGAAGATTTTGACCTTTTTCCAGGAACATTTAATTTCACAAACTGGTGACGGAGGAGATTTGGTTTGGTCACTAGTGATCACACTAAACAATTCCTCAAGGTAAATAGTATCTTCCTCAGAAGTCATAGCTCCATCAACACCCCGTGGTATTGAAGACATCAGTTCAAAGAAATTCATCGATCTCTTCCATGAGAAAATCACTTCCTCCGAAGGGAGTGAAAGATGGAGATCGCGAATCATCGTAAGATCCGAATAAATGGGATTGCCACTTTCAGAAGTTTCAAGTACTTCTTGAACATATTTTCTTACAAACAAGCAAATGTCAATAGCAACGACTCGGATTAAAACCGTTTCATATATGGTTAGGAGAGAGTTTAGTATCAACCAACTTTGAAGTCACGATTATTGTCATCCATGACTAAGGGTTATTTGTGTCCACCGTGAACATCTATTAAGGCACTGCCTCCTCAAGAAAGGTCTTTCACCTAAGATTAAGAGAGCCCGAGGATCGGCAACGTAGATCAACGACCACAAAATCGCAGGAAATAAGAAAGTTTTTCCAACTTTCACAAAACATCCTCGCGATGCCGGTTGGATTTAGAAAAAAATTCGTCGGCGCACGTTCAAGTATCATTCGAGTTTTGGTTAAAGCCGGGAGACTTAGTTCTTTCCAAATGGAGAGAGGCAATTAGGTTGATGCTTGCACCGAGATCGGCTAAGGCAAGATCATATCATACTCCGGAAAATCACATGGTAAAAGAGAATCTACGGGTCTCCAATTGTCTCGGGAAACTTTTTTAGGATAACCGCCGAGCAATTCTCGTTTACCGGTGTCTTTGTCAACTCAATCATCTTATCCTTGTCATTGAGGAGCTTTCTAAACATTGGTGCAAATTTGGGCATATGTAGAAGAGCATCCGCGAAACTTAGCTCGAAATGGAGATTCCGAAAAATCTCCATAAATTTTGAAGCTAAAAGATCGTCTTTTTCACGGAACTTTTCTTTGTTGGCCCTTGAAGGATAAGGCAAGGTGTTTGGTCTTTGGAACAACAACGGGCGTCATGAAGTTTTGACCACCGGATGTTGGATGTTTTCGGTGCTTGTTGCACCGTATCCTTTGTCAAGATTCGGGTTCATTTACCTTCTCTTTAGGAAGAAAGAAGTTTGAGGTCCATTATAGGAAACACCGCTTCGGGTAGTGATTGCTTTCACATCACCTTTCGGGTTAGCAATGGTGTTGCTTGGAAGAGAACCCGAACCCGAAGTAGAAGCAGTATTACTATTCACGATTTTGGTAAGCAGGTCCGTTATGTTTGCCATTTGATTTTGCATATTTTGCATAACCGCGTCATTAGCTTTGACGTAGTGATCAAAATCGGACTTAGATACACCTGGTGTGGAATGAGCTGAGCTGAGCGTGGGTATGGGGGAGTTTGAAAAGTCGGGGGTTGATAATCTGAGTTTGGTAAACTTGTCCAAATTTTTTTTTTTTGATTGAAATACTACCTAACGGATTTTGGATAAATTGTTTCCCCGAAATTTTGGTTGAAATTGATCCCCCGATTCGGGTTGTTTTGATGTTTTGCTAGGAGGAAAACCGGGGGGGGGGGGGGGGGGGGGGAAGGGGCGGAGGTCAGAATTTGTTTACAACCATAACGGATGTCGGTAACTGGCATTCCTTGGTTTTAGTTAAATGCGGGTCGGCTTGTGACTACGTATTCTTGGATATTGTCACGATAGTCATATTGTGGCGGGAAAAATTTTGGTAAATGTCCCCCCCCCACAAGTTACACAACTTGTGCTCGATCGCTTTTACGGAAGCTAGGAGAGCTGGAGTTTGGTTTTTCATCGAGAATCCATGCCTAAACCATAATCTTTTAGCACGTGATTGAAGAATTTTACACATATATAATATAATATATAATAAAAAATAAAATATATATAGTTAAAAATCACAAGATCAATAATACCGGAGAAGTAGTGAAGAGTGTTCCCAGGTCGTTTATAGTCCCCACCGAGGCTGGACTGGAGAAATCGATACAGTCCGAAAGTTTGAGTTTGAATTACAAAAATGATTTGAGAGTGCAGAAGTTAAATCAACAATAAAACAAACAAAAACGTTTAAGAAAACCCTAGAAATTATGAAATTAAACTAGAAAACGAGAGCACGAATCCCGAACAAAGGGGGAAAAACCTAAAATCTTTAAAAATAACCCTACGAAGAAATTTTTGCTTCTAAACTACTCTACGGGACAAATAACGAAGAATGAAAAAGACTAGACCGAAAACGGAGGTCGTTTGACCCAAAAACGAGTCAAGACAAAAAACCGCACCCGGACCGTTCTTTAAAAAATGAAAAGTTGTAAAAATGACCCTACGAAAACTTTTAAATTTTTCCTACAAACTATATGACAAAATAAAATTTTCTAAAAAAGAAAAATATTTTTTTGATAATTTTTGTATTTTTTATGAATTATTTAAACTTTTAACGAAATTAAATTATAAAAAATATTAAATGACTACGAAAAATTCTGAAAAATTTACTAAAAATACTTTACCTTATGACAATCCTACGAAAAATAAGAAACAAAAGATTGACTTAAAAATAAGCCCGTAAATAAGCTGTTACAGCTTATTAGCTTATAAGCCCAAAATCACTATAAATAACAAAGCCCTTGAGTCTTTAACGAAAAAGACCCAAGGGCGCAGTGGTATGGTGTGTGTTATAAAGGGGGACTGTATCGAGAGGTCCCGGGTTCGAGTCTTGCTCACCCGGACCTCTTGTCTTTCCCCTTTTTTTTTTTGAAAACTTCAAAAAGCAAAGTTGTTAAGCTCGTGGGGCTTAACAACTTTGTCAACTACAACTTTTGCTGAAAAGCTGTGAATAAGCTTAAAAATAAGCTTAAATGTGACAGTTTGCTTAAAGTTGGCTTAAAAGCTAAATGGCTAAGACATTTTGGACACTGGTGGTCGAATAAGCTAGGATTGAACTAAAATAAGCTAAAGAGGGTCTAAACTAACCTAGATAAGCTAAAAAGGCTAAAATGCTAAAGCTGAATAAGCTAGAAAACAGCTTATGATGACAGAAACTAAATGAAGCTTAAAAGGCTAAAATGGCTTAAGTTTTGGACAAATAAGCTAGGAAATGAGGAATAAGCAAACAAAACTATCTACTTTATCAAAATTAGCTTGCTAGGAATCATTAGCTATTAAACAAGACTCAATAACGCAATCCAACACCTAAATCATGCAAAACATCAAAAGGGCAAGTTGAGGCCATAAAAATTAAGCCATCAAATTAGCTTCTTAAGGTCCTGAAACTTAAAGGGCTTATCAAGGGGCTTATAGACTCTTAAAATAAGCCAAATGCTTGGGCTTAAGAACACTAAAAGCTTAAGAAAAATAAGCTTAAGATCTCCCCTTTGCACCAGGGGAGACTTTTGCCTTAAACACAAGGCTATTTGACAGCTTTAAAAAGCTGTCAATAAGCCTCAAATTAGGAAAGAATAACTTAAACAGATTCTGAGTGTATTATGAAAGGCTTGGCACCAATTTTTAGCTTTTAAAAGCCAAAAAAACCTGCTGATGTTGATGGTTGAAAAAGGCTGAAATTTTGACACTAAAAACCTTGGTGGTTTTTGACTCCACAAAGTCAAAAAGACCAAGGGTTTGTTACAGCGTTGTTATAACACCTACAACAACACTCTCTTTTTAAACCCTATAACTCAAAATACAAGTGCTTAAACTAAAATAATCACTTGTGGGTGTTTTAAAACCACACAACAGTTTCAAAAATGGTTCATAAAAGTTTTGAATACAATTTTCAAACTAAATAAACTTTTTAAAAACAGCTTAAATAAGCTTAAAAATCTAAGCTAAAACTAGCTAAGTGACCATAACCCAAACATAAAACCATTTTGACCCGTTTTTCATGTTGACCCAACACCCCTAAAAAAATTCTGTCTAAACGAAATTGTACTTAAAAATCTAGTTAAAAACTAAAGCTCCTAAAAACCTTTTATTTACTCTTTACTAACTAATTAAGCTAAATGAACACTTAAACCTACAGCTTATTAGGAAAAATAAGCTACTTACTCTCCTAGCTTGTTAATACTTAAATGACAGTTTTAAAAGAGAAACTGAGATTACTCAAGTTTTATCTAATGAAAACTTAAAACAGCTAAATAACAAGCCTAAACTAATATGTTTGCAAAGATTTGAACAGGAATGGAAAGTCAATAAGCAAATGTTTTAAGCTAAAATTAAGCTAAAATGAAATTTGAGAAATGAAACCTTGGTTTTTTTGTAGACTCAGTCACAAGCCACTCTTGTTGAGTGAGTGGCTTAAAAGCATACAACTAAGTGGCACCTTGCCTCTAAACCTTGAGCTTAAAAGCTCAATAAGCTAAAATTAGCTTATTCTTCCAAATAGCTTCCAAACTTGATTAAACTGGACTCAAGTGATCATGTTTGATGTAAAATGAACTAAACTAGTAAGTGAATGACTTTGAACAAGTTTTTGACTGAAATTGAGCTTATTAATAAGTATAAGCTTCAATGAGCTTATGATGAGCTTAATATGTGAAAACGGCTTAATATTGAAAGGTAAAACAATGAAACTTAAGAGTTGAATTTAATTGCTTAAAATGGTAAAGTACAAGATAAAAGATACAAAGTACAAGTGAATTAAAGCTGAATTTGAAAAACTTAAAAAATGCTTAAAAATAAGGAAAATTACAAACTTAAAATTAAGAACTACTAACTACTCCAAACTACTTGTTCATCTCTCTCTTTTATAGATGTCCCAGGTCTCTTGTTGTGCTTCTTGTGTTTGTGTTGTGAGAGGTTCACAGCTTCAATCTTGGCCCTTCAATTTCATCAATAATCAATCATCATAGCCGTTGGATTAGGCTTGGGGAATTGTGGGATTGCCAAATGGGATTAGGGTTTTAGTGGAGGAGGGGGGAAAGTTTTATCCATGGGGTGGTTTGGGTTGCAGGGTAAAAGAGGGGAAGAAATCCCGTGATTTGGTCCTGGGTTTTTGGGTTTCAAAAATGGCGGGAAAGGGTTTATAAAGGGTAGGGGTGACAGGTAAAAGATTTGTGGGTTTTGACAACATTAGTCCCTCAAAGATATATAACTTGTTGCATCCATGGTCCTTGTGTTGTTATAGGTTTGGGGGACTTGGCAGTTTAAGTCCCCAAGGGTTATAAGACCCTTTGCACCACTAGTCCTTGGGTGTACAAGAATGGGACTTTGGCAGAATGGCCCCTCGTGGTATAACTTTCCCTTATTGACAGAATTTACCCTTCTCTTCTTTTCTTTCCTTTCTTGTATAAATATAAGTTTAGGGATTTACAAGTTAAGTCCCTAAACTTATATTTCTTGACTTTTGGCTTCGGGGTTGACTTGGACTGACTTTGACTTTGACCAGTTGACTTTTCTATTGACTTTTTGACTTGATTGACTTTTCGGCTTCGATTTGGCTTTGTCTTTCACAATCTTTTCCATTCCATGTCCAGTTTTGTCGATTTGGCTTCATTTTTCGTCCTTTTCTTAGTTATCCGTTCCTGTACAACACAATTAGCAAAACAAGCGTATATTTGGCATTTTAAGTCCGTTTTTGGTTATTTTAGCTCGTTTTTAAAGGTAAAAGGTATGTGTAATTAAGCACATACCAGTGTAGCTAAGAAGTTTAATGCCCCTGTAGTTGCTACATGATTGAGCGTCCCCCTTGTTCTTGTAGATGGGTATAACCTCGCTGAGTCTCCAATCCTCGAGCATCTTAGCTCTCAAGAAGGTCTTGTTAAAAAGGGCAGTCAGCCACCGCATCCCCTCACCCCAAAGTCACCTCCATGCTTCAATGGGGATCTTATCAGGTCCCACTGCCTTGTTTCTACCCATCTTCTGTAACGCCTCTTTAACTTTTGTGTGTTTGATCCTCGAGCAATAATAATTGTATTGAGGGTTTGTACCTATACTATCCACTTCTTCGGTTTGTCCGCTCCTTTTTCTGTTGAAGAGATCGAAGAAATACTCCTTCCATCTTCTCCTAACTGCGTCTTCATTTACAATGGTTCTCCCATCTCCGTATTTGATAAATCTTACGTTTCCTAAGTCCCTTTTACTTCTGTCTCTGGCTTTAGCTATCCTGTAGATATCTTTTTCTCCTTCTTTGGAGTCCAATCTCTTATACAGGTCTTCATACGCTTTTTCTTTCGCTCTAGCTACCGCCTTCTTCGCTTCTCTTTTTTGCTTCCTTATACCTCTCCTCGGCTGCACTTTTGTTTGCTTCATCATCGCCTCGCATTGATATAAGCTCTCTGAACTGGGTTTGTTTCGCCTTAACTTTGTCTTGGACCTCGTCACTAATCCACCATGACTCCCTGTGGCCTATACGTGTTCTCAAAGTATCCCTGCAAAACCCCACTCCAAGGGTTTTCCTTGGCCCACCTCACTAATCGTGTTTGCCAGTCTACTTCCTACATGTGCTCTGCAATTCACAACTGATCCATCTTCCTCCTCTAGGTAAACTCCCTCAATTACCTTCTACCTGAAATCCTCCCGCCCGCTTCTCCGAAAGGTTTTTTTCCACAAGATTTCTAGGTATGACGACCACCCGATGAGCGCGGACGTCTCTTTATATGGATATCCAACCCCAACAATCTGTGTTGGGAGAAGCAAACCTTACCCCGGAAAGACCTTGCAAATCTTTAATAGCCTAAGTCCTCCTTTTTTGCGAGCACCAACATAGTCGTTCTAACAGGGTCTCGTGGTCCCCACTAATGAAAGTAAATGAAATGGGCGATCCTTTCATCTTGACAGAACGAGTTTACGACACCAAGTCTGGGGCCGCAAGCGAACTCCAGATCGTTCGACCCTCATCGTTCCTAAACTCAAACCCGAAGCTCCGTGCATGCTCGAAGAATGCCATCCGCATTTGCTCCAATATGGCCGTTTAGGTCTCCTGCTATGTTGGGTCCATCGAACACTCTCTAACAAGGTCATCAAGGGAGTCCCATAGTTCTTCTTTTCAGCTTTCCTCCGAGTCAGCTTGAGGTGCGTATGCGCTAATAAAATTAATCGTCTCCTCTTCGATCACTAGTCTAACAAGCCATAATCCAATCTGCTAATCCTAATTAACCGTGAAACAACCTTGTCCTTAAGGTCCGGTGCTAAGGCGACTCCTACTCCATCCGATGCGGTCCTCTGAACCTGAGTACCAAAAACTTGTACTGCTGGGTTTCCTTATCTATGGCCGACGCCCATTCCATTTAGTCTCTTTGGAAGCAGACGCAATGTCAACTTCGTCCTTCTTAAGCAGCGCGTCTACTAGCTTGAAGAATTTACACGGTCAAGGGTTCTATGTCCAAATACCCCCACCCTAATCATCCTACGGAGCTAGCTACTCTAATACTAATCATCCCTCCTAGTCTGTCTATACCCACCCACCCCTACAGTAGGACATGACCTCAAGTAACCATTGCTATGAGAAGGATCTATGCTATCCTAGCTCGAGGGGACGCTAGAGGGAAAAGTCAAAAGCTAAACGCGCTAGAACAGCCTAAAAACACCCCAGAAGAAAAAGAAAACACATAAGATTAACAAAAACAGAAGGGCAAGCTTAAAAAAAGGAATTAAAAAAAAGCAGAAATAAAAGAAAATAGTAATGAAATAACTTATCAGCTGCCGGGGGAAATTTTAATTTTCCGTTGTCTGTGGCGTGTCAAAACGCGACAGTGACGGGGTGGACGACGAGCGGCAAGCCGGGATCGGGCCGGAGTGGCTAGTGGAAATAGCGAGGCTACCTGGGATCCTTGATCGGAATTTTGGGAAGACACATGCAGGTGGAGTGGGAGGGGGACCAACTGAGCACTCCACTAAGGCCGGAAGTGAAGGTCCGCATAACAGAAGCCTGCTGGAAAGAAAGAGTCGCCGAGAAAAAAAAATATTGGTAAGAACCACTCTTTTTTATAAGAGGAATGGCACTCTTGTATAGCGCGTGGCGCGTGGCGCTACCGGGGGGGAGTGTCGGGATTGTGGGGTGGGTTTATTGTCGGAAAAAGGTGATGAGTTATCCTGCTGTGGCGTGTAAACTGTGGTGTTAATTTGGTCAAAATGTGTTAATTTTAGAGAGATGGTGAAATGGAGATGAGATATGAGAGATGAGAGAAATTGTGTGAAACCAAAGTAAACCAAATGCCATATGAAACTTAAAAAAACCCGAATAAAGAAATGAAGGATCCAACCAACTTTCAGTTAATTGTTTGACTTCCAATGTAAACTTTAAAGGTTGGAGATAGATGTAAGATCACCTTTGTTCAACTTTCATTGTTGAAATTTTGGTTCCTATTTCCTGACGTAATAGATAACTGGAGGCTATGCTTGATTTACTAGACAAGTAAACATGTTCTAACTCCACTGATACGATGTTTGTTGAAGAAGTGGGGATGACTAAATCACATTTTAATAAGAAAACCCATTTCGTATACAAATTATTAAATGCCATATTGGAACTTATTGCATAAATTAGTAATTAGAGGTATTTTACAATAATCTATTTGGTTGTTTGCGTAATTTTATTGAAGATTAAATTGAAACGTATACGCACACATCATTCGAATACACCAGTTGTGTTGTTCTACATAGGCTTTTACTTCATGCCTTACTGTTCCTATGAACGACTAGGTGTTAAATGTTTTTCAATGACTACTTTAAGGTTTTGGATTGTTTGACATGGGGGTGACCAAGATAACATCTTCTTGGTGGATATGACAAAGAGTATGCATTTCATCCTTTTTCTTATGGATTCTTTTTTCTATCAAGTTTTCATATGCTTGGCACTTTGGCAGTCCTGTTTTGTTAACCTTTTTTTATTTCTTTTTTGTATTTTCATTATATATGTTTTAATTCTTATAGAGGAATATTGTTTATTCTCTTTTTTTAGATGGCTAGCAAAGAAAGCATCATTGGAAGCTTGAGCAGGCCAAGAACTTCAATAATGTTATCTACAGGCCAAGAACTTCAATAAAGTTATCTACAAATTTTTGTGCCCCTCTACATGATGAACACACATATACAATTTTTGTCATGCTACTATTTTTGTTAATCATTCATCGGTCATGGCTCTGACTTTAGCAAAGAAAGCATCATTGGAAGCTTGAGCAGGCCAAGAACTTCAATAATGTTATCTACAAATTTTTGTGCCCCTCTACATGATGAACACACATATACAATTTTTGTCATGCTACTATTTTTGTTAAACATTCATCGGTCATGGCTCTGACTTTCTGTTTGTTTGTACAAAACGAGTACTACGCACTCTTGGAAATTAGTACACAAAAAGAAACCGCTTAATGTGGTGGTTTTATATTCAGTTTTTGATATATTTTGAAACTTACGTCATGGATGTATTTAGGCTAAAATTGTATTTAAGCGTTCCTTACACGAATTAACGTAAAATCCCGCGCTCCGCAGTGGATCCCGCAACGGAGCGCGGGCCTACCAACTTGTTTTCACACAATCTTAAAACATATTATGTGTAATAGAATTAAACATTTTTTGTTAAAATCAGATTAATTTAATTAACATATTTTATACAAATTGTTTTCCGTCGAAACCAAGATTGTGTTTATTTGGAAAATCAGTTTTTAAGTAAATAAAATTTTATCTAACAGATTTGGTGTTACAGGTCTATAAATGATTTTTAAAAACAGTCCATTGAGAGTTTGTGTTGAAAATATGATGAGTTTCTTTTCAAACTGATCATTTAGTTTGTTTATTACATGTGTTATAGTTTAAACCTAGATTTATTGAAAGATTGAGTTTCATTAACCAAGTCGAGTTTATTAGATATCAAATTGTTTTAACAGTTCTTAACTGTTTTTTTGTTTAAATATTGACAAGTTTACTAATGGTAACACAATTGTGACCCTGGTGAATCTTGTAGATGTAACTGGTGCGCCCGTTACTAATATGGTTGCAAATCATGACGAATTTAGATTCATTGAAACTAGGTGGAGTTTTTTTTTAAATAAAAATCTCATAAAATATAAGTTTCTATTTTATTAGATTATTGGAATGTATTCATTGAAATCAAGTGGAGTTTCTTTGAAACATATCTCCTAAAATGCAAGTTGGTATTTTATTAGATAACTGTAACGTGTTCAATGAAATCAAGAAGAATTTCTTTGAATCAAGATATTGATAATTATACAAGTTATTGTTAAATATCATATTATTTACATCATTTTTACTAAATTAGTGGAAGTGTTTGTTTGACTTGTCTAGTTCATTTCAAACCGGGTCGAGTTTAATTAAGTTTAATTATAAACTAGATGTAATTTTTGAGATTTTATGGAGTACAAAAGTATATCTACAGAAACCTTGTTGAGTTTCTTTAGAAGGGTGGATCTACTAAAACCTTTAGATCATGTGAAACAGATCTATTAAGATCTTCTCAATGAAGATTGACAACATCATATTATATATGTTTTTTTGTTAAAAACATTATGTAATAGGCGAGTTTCTTTAATTGTTTTAGTCGAAAGACATCCTCTAAAGCGGTTTTATATAACGGATCTTACAAAACATTAGTGTTTTAAACAAAAGTCGATTTAATTCGTTTTTTTGTTAAGAAAGACTATGTGATTTAGCATGTTGTTAATAGTACCAAAATTAGTTTCAAACTAATCATGAGACCTCGTTTTTACAAAATATTTGGAATGTCACAAGTGACATCTGCTACCGAACTTGTTAAAAGGAAGACCAAAACTCAAGTTATGTGTACGATTACAGGTGGCAAATGGGTCGGTTTGGGTCATGGGTCAAATGGGTCATGGGTCAAACAAGTCATGTTTTAAAAATGGGTCTAACGGGTCATGTGTTAAACGGTTTGGGTCGACTCGACCCACTAAATTATGGTGTTTTCATACATTTTTGACGTTATATACATTTTTGTCAGTTTATTTTACGTTTTCGTCCGATTTCTTACGTTTACGTTAGATTTCTTACGTTTGTGTCCCTTTTTTTATGTTTTCGTTTGATTTCTTACGTTTTCGTGTGATTTCTTACGTTTTCATCCGATTTCTTACTTTTTCGTCTGATCTTTTACGTTTTCGTCCGTTTTTTTACGTTTTCGTCCTTTTTTACGTTTTCGTCTGATTTCTTATGTTTTCGTCTGTTTTTTTTAAGTTTTCGTCTGTTATCGTTCGATTTCTTGCCTTTTCGTCTGATTTCTTTAGGTTTACATCATTTTTTTACGTTTTCGTTTATTTTTTACGTTTTCGTCTGATTTTTTACGTTTTTGTCTGGTTTTTTTGTCCGATTTCTTACGTTTTCTTCAGTTTTTTACGTTTTCGTCCGATTTCTTACGTTTTCGTCGGGTTTTTACCTTTTTGTCCGTTCTGTACGATTTCGTACGTTTTTGTCTGTTTTTTACGTTTATGTCTGTTTCTTTCCGTTCTCTTACGTTTTCTTACATTTTGTACGTTTTTGTATGTCTTGTACGCTTTCGAAAATAGACAAGAACGTAAAATAGACGAAAATGGACGAAAACGTAAGAAAGTGGATGAGAACGTACGAAAGCAAACAAAAACGTAAGAAAACGGACATAAACATAGGAAAGTGAACGAAAACATACGAAAACATATGAAAACATAAGAAAACGAACGAAAACGGCCGAAAACGTAAAAAACAGACGAATATGTAAGAGATCGGACGAAAACGTAAAAAGCATACGAAACGTAAAAAAACGGACGAAAACAGACGAAAACGTAAAAAAACGGACGAAAACATAAGAAACCAAACAGAAACGTAAAATAACAGATAAGAGCGTAAGAAAACGTAAAAAACGTACGAAAACGTAAAAAATCAGACGGAAACGTAAGAAATTGGACTAAAATGTTAAAAAACGGGCGAAAAAGTAAGAAACGGACGAAAACATTAAAAAACAAACGAAAAAGTAAGAAATCAGAAAAAACGTAAAAAAGCGGACGAAAACGTAAAAAACAGACGAAAACGTAATAAAACAGACAAAAACGTAAAAAAACTGAAGAAAACCTAAAAACATAAAATACAGACGAAAACGTGCCAAAAAGGATGAAAAAGTATGAAATTTTCAAAAAACGTAAAAAAAAGGTTAAGTTTAGGTTATATCACTCTTTAAGAAGTTGTAACTAATTAGGGTATTGGGTTTTGGCCCATTCTAATGACCTATTTGACCAATTCTTGTGACCCGTTTGACCCATTCTTGATTTCACACAAAGAATGAGGTGACCCATTTGGACCCATCACTCTATTTTCACTCCACCCAATCCAACATATGAGGTGACCCATTTGATCTATTTTTGTTTGAATGGGTTGAAATTGCCACCTCTATGTACGGTAGATTGTTTGAAGCATTCAGAAACCTATGTGTCATCACTATGCGTTAAATGGCCTGAATGACATGAAAACTGAGGCCATGAGGGAATCCAACCTTAGATAATGGTGAATTAGCACTTGGGCATCATGTCATGTATATGCTGATAAGAGTTTGATTAACTCTTTCAATGCAGTTTAGAATGGATAGAACGATTTTTGGCCAACTCTTCTGCTGCTAATATCAGGGGAAAAGGAGATGTGATGCTGAAATTCACGTGTGGAAAAGAGTTTAAGTTAACCAACGCATTGTATGTAACAACTGGGAATTTTCGGATTTTTAAATGACTATTTTACCCTTTGACTTTTTGGGTATGACTTTACTTTTTGACTTTTGACTTTGTACGGACACATAAAAGCGATTACCGCGTAGCCGGTAAATTTCTAAAAATTATTTAAATAATAAATCAGATTTATTATTATTTATCTCTCATTACGAATTTAGTTTTCAATTTTATTTGAAAAGAAACGAGAAAATATATGTTATTTCTAAGTTGATTTATCAAAAACGAGCAGCTAAATCACGTTTTCATTATTCGGACTCTAAAGCAATTTGATGTAAAACGACATTCCTGACAACTTTTCAGTTTTGACCGAGACCCGAAAACAGTCAGAAAGTGACTGAAATGCGCTCGCAAGATTTAGAATCGAGAAAATAATTAAATTATATTTAATTAACACTTTTTATTAAATAAAAATATTTAATAAATTAGTTATCATTTTATTCGAAAACGTTTGTTGATAACACGAATATACGGGTTAGAAATTTATTTATTTTTTTACTTTCGGACAAGACATAACCGGGTTTCAAAATAAATAACAGATATTTTTATAGATGTTAGAAAAATATTTATGAAATACTATCAAATGAATACTCATTTTTATTGGAAAAATTATTCCGAACGCAATGGCGCAAGTTTTGTATTTTAAACCATTCGTTAAGTAGCTCAAACGGGTCCCGAACCGCTATTTTACAAAATAATACTCAAAACTTACACTTTTGGTCCCTGTGAAATATTTACATAATCAACCCTCAACTATTATACACCTTACACTTTTCTTATAACTTTAATATATAAATAAAAAGTTTATAACTTTTTATTTCATATCCATAAAATATACACACACTCTCATACATCTCTCTCTCCCTCCTCATTAACCGGCCACCACCGCCTCCGGTCTGCCACCTCCGGCCACTACGCCGCCGTCGCCGGAAAAGTTTTTCAGCGGACTTTTCCGGCCAAGACCAAAAATGATCCTCATCACCGGATCTACCTGATCCCCACCACCACTCGCCGACAGACGCCTCTCCATCACCACTACTCACCCCCCACCCTGCCGTTGCCTCCTCACTCCACCTACACCACCACCGCTACCATCCCACGCCACCTAACACCATTGGTTTGCGGTGTAAGCACTAGTCAAATTTATATATATATAGTATTAATCCCGTGACAATTCTTTCTAAATTACTCCTCAAACAAGAGAAATAAAAGGATAAAATCTC
>BQNB010113896.1:5108-21855 GCA_026074375.1 Tanacetum coccineum
TACACTACAACACATCAACAGAAAATACAAGTTTCTAACACTACGGTCACCACTAGACGCTACTGATCAATACTACAACACCAATGAACGTATCTAAGGATGGTAGCCCATGTGCTTCCTAGCACACGCCTCTAATCTGCCAACTCTCACTCGATCATAAAATCAGAGACGTCGTATCTGCCTCAGCTCTCTCTGCATACGTGACATGCCGCGCTGGAGTCGGTCAACTCTCTGACCCTCAACACTCGCGGTGCCTCTGAGCCTCCTGTTATCCCTCTCCAACTCAGCAATCCTCTCAGTCAAGGCAGTGACTGCCGACTCAACCCCAACAATCCTACGTCCCTGCTCCCTCTGGACGCCCTCAATAACCTGTACACGATGGACTGGGATAGCCACTGTGTGATCATGGAACCTCTGCACCAGGCTCCCCAAGGTCTCATACGTACCCTCTGCTGCTCTCTCCTCCTGAGCAGCCTCCTGAACATCATCCGACACAACCGGGTGAGTAACCCTATCATCTCCTCCCTCAACTATGTCTCTCGTATCCGTCCTAATCTCATCTCGTGCAACAGTCTCAGCTACAACCCTCACATCAATCCCTCTACTCTTGATAATATCCGCAAAATCAAAACATGCCTCAATAGTCGCCTGCACATGATCAATCTCATGCTCCGAATGAGACTTATCAACCCTCTCAATATCATCATCAACCCCTACGTCAGTCCCTCTAGACCTAGACGGCTCAGAACTCTCTCTAGAATCAACCTCTACATCCGCCAAATAATCAGAATCCCTAACCCTCTTAGGCGATGGTATCAAATCAGCACGGACAGGAGATAAAGCTCCGGATGCAGGTGATAATGCAGGTACATATGTCATAGGGGACCTACGTCTCTTGCGAGATGGCCCCGCAGAAGTACTCGGTAAATCAGGAGAAGAATGATCTGGTAATGAGTGTCTCGAAGAAGAATCAGATGAAGCATCCGAATGAAAATCTGACGATGCCTCTGATGATGAATCTGAAGAAGAATCTCGAGCTGAATCATCTGGAGAAAAATAATCTGATGAAGAATGATCGACAGAATGTCTCACAGCAAGTCGATGAGTAGGTAACGGTCCAACCCTCTTCCTTGCAGTCAACATGTGAAGCGGTCCATTAAGATGGTACCGGTAAGGTCGACGGTAAGGAATAGGCTGTCCCGGTGCTAGAATCATAACTCGACGACGAGGTACGACAGGTGATCTCTGGGTAGAAGGGGTAATCTCAGTGAAAGGTGTACCATGGGTAGGTGATGGTGGTGTATCAGGTGTATCACTGTCTGTGGTGTCATCAGCCGATGATAAAAATGGTGAGATAGCTGGTAATGGTGGTATATGGTCTGATGATGGATCCTCAGATGGATCAGACTCTGTATCAGATGCAGGTGAATAATCAGGTGATGCAGGTGTGATATCGGGTAATGCGGGTGTGTGATCAGGTGATGGTGGTACAGTAGGTAAGATAGTAGGTATCTCTGTGGGTGTCACTGTGGTATCAGTATGAGTAGTAGGTGGAGAAATGGTAGGTGTGGTGTCGGGAATAGTGGTAGGGATAGTGCCAAACAAGATAACTCGTCCAGCCGGTGTCCCCACACTCTCCTCGGATGAGTCCGATGAAACTGAGATAATTGAGATAGCCATGACCTGCACAAGCAAAGTTTATATAAATCATCTTTATATCAACCATACATGATGTAGACATATGAATGGATGAGTGGGTAACTGAATGAATGCAAAATGAACGAATGAATGAGTGGGTCATCGAGTACGACATAATGAAATGGTATCTACGTAGTACGTATACGTAAGGTTACGTAAGACACATATAATCACGTAAGGATCACATACTGGTTATTGTCCAGACCTAGTTAAACTACCTGGTTCTCTATAACCTTGGCTCTTGATACCAATCTATCACACCCCCATACGGGGCCTGGACGGAATATGTGTCCGGAGGCGTGACTACACTGAATATCTCAAGTACAAAGCATAAAGAACGACCTCTAAGGGTACGTTTGAAAATAAATATTGTTGCATAAGACAAAATAATAATAAGTTTTACATCATCTCAAAAGGTTCAAATAGAAACATGTGGAAGCTTTAATAAAGTTTGAAATCATCAACGGTATTTAAACATAATTTAAAACTGGTGACTGGTCCAAGCAAGAACTTCACCTAAATCAAGCAACGACTTCCACGCTAAGCACCTGAGAAAAACATGCTTAAAACGGTCAACATAAAGTTGAGTGAATTCATAGGTTTAATTTAGTGTAACAGTGGACCACAAGATTTTACAGGCATGCGACAGTTATAACAGATACAACTTCACATAAAAGATATTGATTTACGTTGCACTAAGCTCATGACACCGATGCTAATTCTGAGACATAGCTTTCATATAGCTATAAGTTGCATTGCCCTAGAGGAAATCCGACCTAAGACTTCCTATCCGAAAATCGACATGACATATATCCGTTTAATCGGGCGACCCGTGGGTAGTAAGTGCGACTTACCCGGATAGGGATAATTAGTCCCAATAGATCTATTTATTCACTCGCGCTTACTTAACCAATCCGAGATCGGTTAGAGGTAACTAACGGTTCATGATAGTTTTGGGCAATAGGAGGTCTAGCGCTACTTAGGCAACACGTAAACAGGGAAAATTCTCACGAAAGTACTTGTGTCCGATTTTAAAAACAAGCAATGTTTCTCACCCCAAAGTTATAAAACATTTATTCAAAACGAGTAAAAGTGCGGGGCTATGAACTCACCTTAAGCGAGTTGTGGATCAAAAGAAATCAATCAAGTGAAGACGAATCACACGGTCCTAGCGACAACCTAGCATATAGTTGTCGTTTAAGAATGATGTACAACGAATAACGCTTAACGCAAGAGCTGATCATCCGAGCATGAGTAGACACGGCGTATCCTTTTCAAAACGTACTTTCGAAAGTTATAAGTTTTGACAAGTCTCGACACTTTGAAACATCTTCAAAAATATTTTGTCTTTTAGTGTATTTCGTCTTTTAGTGTATTTTGTCTTTTAGTGTATTTTGTCTTTTAGTGTATTTCGTCTTTTAGTGTATTTCGTCTTTTAGTGTATTTCGTCTTTTAGTGACCCGACACACCAAAGTTGACTCAATAACCGTAAATGTTGACCTAAACTCGACACTTAACGTTATTCTTCATTTTATCATTAGTTTGATAATAAAAGTATATTTTTTGACGCATTTATAAAGTTTATAAAATTTCGACATGACCTTTCTAAAAATATCAACTTTCCATTTTTATCCGTCTCGACTCGTGAAAATATCCGTTTTATAAAAGTACATCTTTTATTGACTCGAAAGAATATCCGACAACTAACTTAATCACGATCCTACACTTTTATTAAGTTACTAACATGACAAATAAGTTTTTAAAACACCATGTGTGAGACACATATGGTTCGAACTATATGGACTCCAAAAAGTCTATCCGATCGATTTTCGACAACACCGCAAATATTGCAACAAATCCATTCTAAACCTAAACCTCATCGACTTTTAATTCACGCTTCCAACAAAACCAACATCTAACTTAATCCCTTCGCCAATAATATTTAAACTCACTATACGATAATCTCAAATAAATGATATAGCCGTAGTAATAACAATATATATATATATATCAAAATGATCGCAACGAACTTTTAAACGCAAAAGTACAACTACTTTTTATGTTCTTCCATTTATAGTAAAAAGATTAAACTTTGAGACTTGTAGTTTTATAGAAAAATAGGTAATGATTTTCACAACGATCCGCTTTGTACACCTTGTTCGGAATGATCATACGAATGCAAAAGTACAACTCATTTATGAAAAAGAAGAGATGACTTACAAGAAAACGCGACGAGAAGATGGTTAGAAACTAAGAACAACCCAAACGTTGTTTATAAACTACCCGGATGTAATAAGAATCAACCTCGAACAATATATCTTCAAATGGTTTGATCAAAGATTGAAAAGAAATGGATTTGTGTGTGTTTGTAGGCGTCGGCCAAGAAAGAAAAGAAAGGAAAAGTGTGTGTGTTTTTCTAGTGAGAGAATTTGCTATGAATGAATGAGAAGTAAATTAGACTATGTATTTATATGTTGGTAAAGGATGGAATGCACCTAGACTTGGTGTGGGGATTGGTTCGGCCGAGTACAAGGGTGAGGAGGGGACCAAAATAATCCGCGAATGAGAGACTAGGAAGGACTTGTACAAATGTCATTTTGTAGGAATGTTTGTCTCCAATTTCAAATTTCAAAAATAGGAATCCCATGTGCATGTGTGTGTGTTATTCGGTTACAACAAGAGTCAAGGGGGACCAAAAGTGACCTCCAACATTCTAGGGATATCATGCATGCATGTATTTATTTTCAAGAGATACCATGCATAAGTATAAGTTACTTACTATAACCGGAATACACAATTAACGAAAATGACTAACGACTTCACGAAAAATTATGAAATTTTAAATATCAATTAAAAACGTAAAAACGCGTCCACTGACGAAAGACTACGATGTTTGGATGCACGGATCACATCCGGCAATGATTCTCAGTAATTAACGGAACATCTTCCCGGTTAAACGTAAAAATTAAACGAAATGTCAAAAATTCAAATTATCAAACGAAAACGGCTAAATTATTGATCAAAAATTTGCGGGGTGTCACATACAAAGATACAAGACTTCCCTTACACCCAAATTAAATGAAAGTTGATTGTTTCAAATCAAGCTCTAACCTAACCTAGAGACTATATTCTAATAGAAAGGGTATAGATAGAAGACCCTCGATAATACACAAGTGTGTATTAAGTACTTGTGTGTCTCTCTTGCGAAATGATGTGTTCTTTGAAAGAGTGGTGAGTGAGAAGATTATAACACAAGAAGATTTTAGACTTAGAGTATAAAAGAAGAGAAATAGAGAGAAAGAAAGAATGGCAAGAGGTGAGGAATACAAGAGGCCACAAACCAAAATTATGGCACTATTCATCAGCGTCTGGTGCGCTGCCTCATACGCCAGTGCCCGCCCAACGCGCTACATACCTGTCTCGGGTTTTGGTTTTTGGCGTTTTAAATACCCGTTCTTGCTAAACCCCTAATTGTACTTCACGCTTTGACTTTTCCATCATTCTTACACTCAAGGTCAACCAACTTAAATATCCATTTGATAAAAACATTTATGAAGTGCATAAAAGAAGTTTAAGGGTGTTTGTCCAATTTCAAGAGAAAGAAGGAACCATTGGACAAAGAAATGTTTTCATATTCCTCATGAGATTTGAAAAAAGGTTTGATTGGCCTCCCATGATTTGAGATTTCAAAATTCAAATAAAGTGTTTTAGTAGTAAGTTTTCCATTGTGTGAAATAATAAAACACTTGATTTCAAAATCAAGTGTTGTAAGAGAGTTATGTGTGTACTAGGATGGGTTAGAAAGTAACCATGGTTGAGTGAGTAAGTTAGCATGGTTAAGGAGAAAAGAATATTGATGTGGCAAGTTGAAACACCGAAGTTTTACAATCCTCGTAAGCAGAGTACCTAATCGTTGCAGTGTAGTATAGACAAGACTCGAGGGATTGATCGTTCTCTAGGGAATAGTGAGGTAGGTTTGAATTGTATGTCACTAAGATCTAAAGGTTGAGAGAAGAGTATTTTTTATATTTTATAATTTTTTAAAAAGCAGTTATAATCAATATGTTGAGAGAGGTGGTTTTAAACTAATCTAAACTACTCCTAATTATGCAAGAAAAGTAAAATTGGTGGGAACTCATATAGGTAAACAAACGTGCTCACATAATCATGCATTACTTCCTAGTTGCCCTATTTAACCTATTGTTTTGTCACCCTCGTTAGTGTAATGCTAAGTATTCCCATAGTTCGGTTGCAAATTGGTCAGAAATGCACCTATTGAGCACCAAAGTAAGACCAGCTCCTAGCAAATGCCTCTTCCAACCCAATAGGTTTGACAACGCGCATATAAATACATACTTTTGATCTTACCAATACGGCTTCATTTAACTAGTCACGTTTCACTAGACGTCTATGCTAATGTAATATCTTATAGTTAGTTTTCTAATGCCTAACGTGCACACCACTAACAAGAAACAATAGATCAAACTTCACAACTAGGTTTCATGCAATCATAAGCAAACATAATTAGATTTAGCCTGTATACATGTTAACAAGAAAAAAAAGAAAAGCAATTAATCAAACATACAATCTGACAATATTGAATTATAAAGATTAAATTACTTAATTCCAAACTAACATGTGAGTATGTAAGTACAAAGGGAATAAAAATCCCTAAAATTCATCTATAATAGTTGCACTAAGACTCTCCAAGGATCCACATACGAATTATGAAAATAATGGGTTTGTATATATAGGAAATTGATTATGACAGCGTTACTAGGGTTTTGTGACATCGTCTCCCCGTCGAACTTGAGTTTATGGTGTTTTTTTCTACCGACTTTTGAGCTTATGAACACCGTCATGACATCTTGGACGTCTCGTCACCCTTAGGTTTGTGACGTCGTCATGAGCTTTTGGTGACGTCGTCTCCACACACTGAATAGTCATCTTAGCCAAAAAATCATCTTTTTGGGCACTTCTGGTGACCACGTCAGGATGGTGGTCGCAAAGCTGAAAAGTTATGTTTTTGCCTTGTTTCTTCCCGATCGATCCCAAGTCACATGCAAACCCATCCAAATGCTTCCCCAAATGATAATATACAAAAAAAGTGATTTGTGCAAACAAACAGAGCATAATTGCATAATATTTGAGGGTTAAATGACCCTAAAAAAGTAATAAAATGACACATCATTAAATACGTCCCAAACGGAATATTCCAAACTTAGGGAGAAATATAGATGTTGTGAGGGGTAAAATTGAAATTTCAAATTAAAGTTTTGTGAAGTGAGATATGTGAGTGTGAGTTATTGAGTGAGATTGCATAAAAGTTGGAAAAAAGTGGAGGTGATTATTTATTGGAACGCGCAATTTGTCTACAATGGGTCCCCAAAGCCTAGAAGGCGTAGCGAGCCCAACACAACCTCAGGGTTGCGAGGAGAGTCCCACCCAGAAGGCAATGGTACGCCTTTCCTTTACACACGCGGGAGAAACCCTATCGCCCTAGACAAGACTCGAACATGAGACCTTGCCTAGGAGGGTAAAACCTCCATACCATTGGACCAATAGTGATGTGATAGAAGGAAGTCTAACAATTCAATTTCAAATTTCAAATTTAAATTTTAAGAAAGGGTAGACGTATGTAGGAGAAGTTTGTGTGAGTGAGTTGGCAAAGTGTATGTGGGAAGGTTTGAGTGTGTGTGGGCGTAATTTGAATTTTAACTTTGGGAGTGTGTAACTGAGTGTGGGTGAAGTTTATAAAATGTAAGTGTGTGTGAATGAGTGAGTAAGCGAGTTAGAAGAATCAAGTGAAAAGACATATAGGAGCCTTTGCATAGAAGGAGGGAGATAACAAGTACAAGAGAGTACATTGTGAAAGGGAATGTGAGTTGTCACATGTGAGTTTAAGCTTGGGAAGTTTTATGTGGTGAAGGCTTAATTAAGATTGATAGTGTTTGGAGATTGGTGATGGAGAGGATGATAATAAAAGGATGGAAATATGGTGATCTATTGCCTTTAAGAAAGAAAAAATTAAGCAGATGATGATTAAAGGATTGTGTACTGAGTGTGAATAATCAATAGTTAAGAAAGTGGGATTAACAAAGAATATGATTGGGAAAGTATCGAATAATCATTTGGAAAGTGGGGTTTAAAACAATGATTAGAAATGTTTAGTGGAGAGTGGTGTGTAAGAGATGTGTAAGGAGTGGTGGGCTTTTATTTGTTAAAAACATTTAAGTGTGAGAAGTGATCAAAATCAAAGTATAATCAACTTCCAAATAACACAAACTCAAATAGTCATTAAGACTTAATCCATGATTATCAACAATGGACATGATCACTAATCATCTTGATGCAAACAAGCTAAGTTCTTTTCATCTCAAGTAAAGCACATCCCGTAAAGGGAAAGGATGCATTTACACAAAGTGACCTTTAACTACTTTGACCAATAAGAGAGTAAAAATCTGTTACGTGATTAAAGACAATGTAAATCTAAATTAAGGTCAAGTGAATACTTTCATTTGATGGTATGTTAAAAGTATGATTATACTAGGTTTAGAAAAGTAAATTTGCCTTTGGCTAGAGGCATTTGATAAAGAAAATGAGTTAGCATTTTGTTAAAAACAGGAGGACTTGTTTTTGTTCCTATCTAAGTCTAAACCTCGATTCGAGTGTTTCTAATAAACCAAATGTCAAATTCATGCATGTATTAAAAGATCCGCATATTTTGGGTAAGAGAAAAACCAACAAATCAAAACATGCAAAACGTTACAGCGTCTGGCGCGCTGGCCACGTGCTGGCGTGTCCCCAACGCGCCAGAACCACTATTATGGTTTTAGTCGTTTTTGGCTATCGTTTGTGATTTTAAGTGTTGCGAACATTTATTTTTCAACGTTAAACATAAAAGAGATCTTAGTCAATGTTTCCCCAACAGATTGCATTTCTGCATTCACACTTTCAACCCATTTATCAAATTTAGGATCTAACAATGCAACTTTATAATTAAGAGGTTCATTAAGATCCCCTAACTCATGCTCCTCTGCATAGACATAGAAACCATATTGATCAGGAGCTTGAGGTATCCTTGCGAATCTATGAATTGGAACAATATCCCTTGATGGTTCGACATTTCCATGTTCAACGTACCCACATATTGAATTACTTCAAGATCTACATTAATCCTACTTGCTTCTTGTGAAATGATACTACTCTCAAAAAACTCAGCATCATGAGCAAGAAAATTTTTGTTCTCGTGCTGGTAGTAAAAGTAGTAACCCATCGTTTCCTTTGGGTATCCGATAAAGATATACTTAATGGATCTATATCAAGTTGATAGAAAATGGTCTTTCCGAGTTTATTTTCTATTTCATTTTGAAAAGCCTTAAATATTTCATACACTTCATGTTTATGTTTAATCAAGCTAACATAACCATAACGACTGAAATCATCTGTAAAGGTTATGAAGTAGCTAGCACCTTCTCTTGACACGGTTCTAAAAAAGGCCACACACATCAGTATGTATAAGTCTTAATAGATGTTTAGCTCTTTCCGTTTGATGCAAAAAAGGCTTGCGCGCCATCTTACCAGATATACAAGATTTGCATTTATCAAAGGATTCATCATCAATGAGTTTCAAAAGCCCATAATGTTGAAGCTTTTTAATGCGCTTCTTGTTTATATGTCCAAGACGACATTGTCATAGATAAGTAGAGTCCAAGTTATGCTTGGCTCTTTTACTATTAACATTATAAATGGAACTAACATTTAGTACAAGATCATGCATATCAATTTCATAAATACCATCACGTAAAATAACATTAAAATAAATAACATTATCCTTTGAAACAGATATATCATAATTCGTAAAAGTATGAATAAATCCATTGTCAACCAAACGAGAAAGTGAAACAACACCCTTAGAAATAGTAGGTGAAAATGAACATTGTCTAATATAATAATCCATTTGGAAGAATTAAATTAAAACTTACAGTAGCTTCGACAGCTGCGTGCCCATATACAGTTTCAAAGATCCTTGTTTCAGCTTTGCGCTTCCCCTAAGACCATGCGTAGTATTACATATTTGAGTACCACAACCAGTATCGTACACCCAGGATTTGTTAGGAAAAGAGTATAGTTTTATAGTGAAGATACATGAAGTACTAACCAAGCTAGTCTTTTACTTCTTCTTCAACTCAGCAAGATAGGTAGGATAGTTCCTCTTCCAGTGACCCACCTCAATGTAGTGATGGCGGATTGAGTCCTTTGATGGATGCTCTTTCTTAGGTGGCAGTAGGATCTTTGGTTTGGGGGCATAATGTAACACCCCTAAAAACGGGTCGCAGTGGAAATACGTCCGGGGGAGTTACTTCATAATACACAGCGCTAGATACAAGAGAACGACCTCTAAATGTGTCGTTTGAAAAGTAATCTCGTTGATTTTTTTGAAATTGATATAACATTTGTCCCATCATTGCATCACCATAAAAAGCTTGAAAGCAATACAACGATATTTGATCATTTGTATGTAAGTAGAAATCCATGATTGAAATCTTGTCAGTTTAGACTCCAATGCATATCAGGTAATCCAAGCATCTAATTCACCTGAGAAAAACATGCTTAAAACGGTCAACATAAAGTTGGTGAGTTCATAGGTTTATTTAAATATGAATGTAAATTCCAATGAATGTATTTGCCCACTGTGTCATCACAGTACCATGTAAAACATTTAGTGACTACTGTCTCCCTACAGTATCATAAAATGATTGTATGACCATTTAAATCCTTAAATGTCCTTCCAAAATGTATGTATGAATTTTAGAAATCAAATAGTTGTAAAGTATGCCTGACTATTTCAATCCCCAAATAGTTACAAAAATGTACGTATGATCGTTGTATCGCAATTGTTCAAATCCAAGATTTGTAAAGTATGCATGACCATTGTATCCAATACAATAGTCATCATTTGTGATTATGATTACACACCTAAGTTCAAGAAACTGCGACGTAGACTTATTTGTATGCCACTTTATTCAAGGCACAGTAAGAATATACCCATCGTAGGTGTTCCCTCCAAGAACACCCGGGCAGTAATACAAGACTATGTTCCCATCATGGGTGTTCCCTCCAAGAACACCCGGGCAGTAATACAAGAATATGTTCCCATCATGGGTGTTCCCTCCAAGAACACCCGGGCAGTAATACAAGAATATGTTCCCATCATGGGTGTTCCCTCCAAGAACACCCGGGCAGTATTACAAGAATATGTTCCTATCATGGGTGTTCCCTCCAAGAACACCCGGGCAGTATTACAAGAATATGTTCCTATCATGGGTGTTCCCTCCAAGAATACCCGGGCAGTAATATAATAATATGTGTATGTGATTGTTGGCCCCGCAGGCGCCAATCCAATCGTAATCCGACATGGTATAACGTTCGTTCCCAGTCATAGCTAGTCACCCGAACGGGGATTGTCAATCCCAAATAGATCTATCTTATAACATTCGCGCTTACCCTCCGAGTAATTAACAGTTCATGCAACTTAAGCTAATCCATAATCATAAAATTATAGTATGTGTTTACGTTCAAAAATTAAACCAAGTATTGTATCTCCTCACGAAATATATAAATGAGTATGTAAACCAAACAGGTAATCAACCATGTAAATGCATTTGTAAACAAGCATGTTCTCACCCCAAAAATATATGTAAAACCAGTAAAAAAACAGGGGGGCTATAAACTCACCTCGATGATGTAGAACGATTGACAGATAGGCATCTAATATGCACAACACAAACGGAAGACGAAGCGGCTCGATCAAGAAGTTGCAATTAATCTTAACGGCTAAGTCTTACTAGCCTAGGATAATGTATTTGGGTTTCCCGATGAATGATTACGTCAACGCGATACGTTGATAAAAGATTTAGAGTTCAAGTTGTAATAGTTTGGTGGTTGGTTAAATAAATAAATTGAAACGTAAACATAGAGTATGTAATACATTTCGTATATATTACATATGAAAAAATAAATAAGTATATAATTCATATCGGGAATTATATAACAAAGACAAACAACCAAAAGAATAATACGAAGTATATATAATACGCGACATGTATTATATATGGAAATAAAATAAAAGTATATAATACCTTGCAAGTATTATATAAGAACCATAAGAAAAATAGTTAAAACAATATAATTCGACATGTGTTCGGAAATCACCAATTTAATTAATAAAGAGTTCCGGCATAACTGTAAACTCACGTTTTAAAGTTACCAATTATGTTAAACGATGCTTGTAAAGTTTTTACAAAAGTTACGATTTTACCTTCTAGTCAAGAATTTATAAAATAATATTTTATAAATTAATCTTTCGTCTTATTGTCGGATCGTTGCTAAAATCGTTATCTCATTTATAATGTATAATTCTTATTCGTTGTCGAGGTATTGTATAGTTATAATTTAATATATCTTTAAGATATAACTTAGTCTCTTATACCGGGTTCTAAAATAATAGAAGTTTTAGTAAAACATTACTAAATATAGAAATTTATATAAGTTTCGTCATTATCTTTCCGTTTATATAACGTTTCCCATATTTATGTAATCTAATGCTTTTCCACTTTCCAAACAACCCACGCGTTTCAAATATATATATATATATATATATATATATATATATATATAAACGAGATCAAATAATATATAACACTTTTATTTAACCTTTAACCACCATTTAATCCGGTTTTTAATTTATAAAATATTACGATATAATTATTATTCGATTTATGTTAACCCAAACGCACCTTTGCTGCACAATCAAACACCGCCAACTGCACCACGAAACGCACCCTAACTGTTACTAACCCAAACACCCCTTATTGTTGTTAACAACCCAACCAAACGCACCCTTTGCATTTTCTGATAAACCAAACGCACGCCTTGTGATGTTTTCATCAAAACCAACGCACCCTATTCTTGCGAAACAACAAACCAACACACCTCTTGGTGTTATAAGAAAAATAACGCACCCTTTTAGGGTGGCTGTTACAACCAAACGCACCCGTGGTGCAAACCCAGAACCAACACACCCTAACTGGTGACGAACCAAAAACCAACGCACCCTTTGAGGTTTTTGGTTAAACCTTACGCACCCTAGTTGGGCTGAAAACAACACCGACGCACCCTTATCGGCTGAATCGAACAACAAACGCACCCCTCGTGGTGCAAATACCAACCCAACGCACTCTTTATGGTGCAAAACAAACCAAATGCCCCCTTGCTGCCATTAAACCGAACGCACCCTTGTCATTGCTTGCTGAGAAACCACAACGTAAACCCATGTTGGTTTTTATGAACAAACGAAAACCAAACAAACGCCATTTATGGTTGCCTGTTGGTTAGTGGTGAGGTGGTGGAGGCGCGTGGCGGTGAGTGGTATAGTGGATCGAATAGATCGGATGATGAGGAGAAGATTGGGACTTGGTCGGAAAAACTCACCGGAAAACTTTTCCGGCGACGGCCGACAGTGGCCTGAGGTGGGGCAGCGGTGGCTGCCGGAAATGAGGGAGAGAGAGAGGGGCTCATGTGTGTGTGTTTTGTATATAAAAATAAAAATGTAATGGTTGTTAAACATATATATATGAAAGGTATTAAAATTTTCAGCAAGTGTTTAATAGTTCAGGGTAGGTTTTGTAAATATTAGATCAGGGGCCAAAAGTGTAATTTTTTAGAAACTTTTATAAAATATTGGTTCGGGTCCCGTTTAGGCCACTTAACGGATGATTCAACGCACGAAACTTGCGCCATTGTTTTCCAAATCATTTTTCCCATAAAAATGAGTATCCATTTGATAATATTTCATAAATATTTTTATAACATTTATAAAAATGTTTGTTATTTATTAGTGAGACCTCGTAACGCCTTGTCGAAAATAAAAAGTATCATTACTCCAACTCGAATATTTGCGTTAACAACAACGCTTTTGGAATAAAATATTAAATGATTTTATTTAATATTTTTATTAAATAAATAATGATAATTAAAAATAAATTTAATTATTTTTGCGTCGGCATCCGCTGTGTGCAGTTTTCAAAACTTTGCGAGGCTGTTTTAGCACTCTTCTGTTTGTTTTCAAGTCTCGGGTAAAACTAAAAAGTTGTCCGAAATATCGTTTTACATCAAATTGCTTTAGAGTCCGAATAATGAAAACGTGATTTAGCTGCTCGTTTTTGATAAATCAACTTAGGAATAACATATATCTCCTTTAAATACGTTTTGAAAAATTACCGGTTACGCGGTAATCACTTTTATGTGACAATAAAAGACCGAAAGTCAAAAAGTCAAATCGGACCTGAAAAGTCAAAGGTTAAAATAGTTATTTAAAATTTCGAAAATTCCCGGATGTTACAGTACCTACCCCTTAAAGAAATCTCGTCTAGAGATTAAATTTGTGTTAACCGTTTGTGTGACCAAGAAAAGATTTAAGATTTAATAAACTGTTTCTAAACATAACGCTGATAACTTTATTCAGCAAAAATTCGGTGTTTTGACACTTCTCAATGTACCAGAAATTTTGGCTAGGTTTGACCAGGATAATTAATCCGTCAAAATGGGTATCTCAAAAAAAATCATTATAGGTCTTATGACCCAATGCTGTTATATCTCTCCCCTAAGTTGTGTTCGTTTGAAATCCCACGTGTATTGCATTATTGTGATTTAAATTCAGAATGCCACCGACGAGAACCGCTGCATCCACCATGCCTACGACCGCTTGCTCAGAATAAGTATTGCAGGAATCTCCACACCTAAAGGATGTAAGTATTCAACTTACTTGGTAGTACTAGGATGTATTGCGACCTAAGTCTCCGTACTAGTGGCCCGAAATGAATAGTTCGACTAGATGTTTCATCGATAAGTGTTTATCTGGTTTACGGGGGTTGCACTACCTATTGGATAAAGTTGTACACGCTGGGACCGCTCCAGGACCCAACAACAGCAACTATAACAACAATAATCATAACAAACGGTGATGGGATATGGAGAGTAGGGACATTTCGAGAAACAATATCCCTAGAATAAAGTTCAATAAATGGGAGGAGCTCGCGGAAGAGAGCATGCGATAGACGGCGGAATATGGTACTCCGTCGTTAGTCGGGGATGAATCAACTCTATTAGTTCAAGTGTGTAACAAGTCTGTTAGTTCCACGAACAGTTCGCGATTGCAAGGATTTGCAACGAAAAAAGTAATATCTTAAGAATGAGATCATGTAGTTCCAAGCGAGGCCTTAAGATTCTGAGCATTGGTAAGACACTATTGTGCTTCTAAACCTTTGTAACGGATTCCGGTGATTATCAGGTTCGAGTTCATACTCGTTTCATATCGGATACCATTAAGCCCACTTATTTATAATTCATTACTTACATAAAGAAGCGTCCCAATTTATGTAAATACTAAATTGATAAACTTATGGTTCGGTGATTTATAATTTATTTATTTAAATGAAGAGGCGTCTCAATCCTTTCAAATAAATAGATCATAAATCATCCTACTTAATAATTCCCGATGCAATACGCGTACTCACATAACCTTCAAGGTGATGGGTGACATGACGATGCATGTGCTCTAATGAGTATGAGACGAGTGTTCAAAACTCGCCTTCGAAGACAGAGAGTAAACAATCAGGGAAATCACATAGTGTTCAAGATCGTTAATGAGTACTCGGTTAGAGTAAATAATGTAAAAGTCTTTATGAATGAGTCAATCATAACAATTATCATATAAATCCTCCTACTACAAGTCTCGCCCATACAAGACTTGTAATACTTAGATTTATACATAATCCCATGTAAACATAACTGTGACGGGCTTTGTTAACATAGCAATTATCATATCAATCCTCATATTACAAGTCCCGCCCATAAAAGACTTGTAATACTTAGATTCATACATAATTCCATGTAAACAAAAATTATGACAGCCTCCGTGTAATACAATATTGTATAAAGTTATGAAGAAAATAATATTCTTAGAGACCATTGTTTAACTTACAATGTCTGAGGTAGAAGTGGGACCATTGTGCAACTCATAATGTCTAAGAAGTAAGATGAGACCATTGTATAACTCACAACGTCTGAGGTATAAATGAAACCATTGCGCAACTCACAATGTCTGAGGTATAAATGAGACAATTGCGCAACTCACAATGTCTTAAGAAATGCTCTGGTATTTATATAATTAACTCTTATATAAATAAACGTGCGATATACGCAAAAGATCTAAGCATATATATTACATATATGTATGCCATGTAAGCACTTAATGTAACAAGTAACCTAAGCATATAAGCAAGTAGTGTGTATGCACTTTGAAAATGTTTAATGTGATGCAATATATATGAAAACGGTTATAGTCTAGGGTAAAAATATGCAACCTAGTTCTCTATAACCAGTGCTCTGATACCAATCTGTAACACCCCTAAAAACGGGTCACATCAGAAATACGTCCGGGGGAGTTACTTCATAATACATAGCGCTAGATACAAGAGAACGACCTCTAAATGTGTCGTTTGAAAAAAGTAATCTCGTTGATTTTCTTGAAATTGATATAACATTTGTCCCATCATTGCATCACCATAAAAAGCTTGAAAGCAATACAACAAGATTTAATCATTTGTATGTAAGTAGAAATCCATGATTGAAATCTTGTCAGTTTAGACTCCAATGCATATCAGGTAATCCAAGCATCTAATTCACCTGAGAAAAACATGCTTAAAACGGTCAACATAAAGTTGGTGAGTTCATAGGTTTATTTAAATATGAATGTAAATTCCAATGAATGTATTTGCCCACTGTGTCATTACAGTACCATGTAAAACATTTAGTGACTACTGTCTCCCTACAGTATCATAAAATGATTGTATGACCATTTAAATCCTTAAATGTCCTTCCAAAATGTATGTATGAATTTTAGAAATCAAATAGTTGTAAAGTATGCCTGACTATTTCAATCCCCAAATAGTTACAAAAGTATAAGTATAAAAGTTGGATCTCCATT
>BQNB010113897.1:0-21854 GCA_026074375.1 Tanacetum coccineum
TTTAGCTTCGCAATCGAATTTAAAAGCATCAAGTTGAGTTATCAAAAGCGTTAATATATAGAATATAAAAAACAAAAAAACTTAAATAAGTATTATGTTTTGTGCATACAATATGATTTGGTCAAACAAAGATTTTACCTATTGTATATCTTAAATACATATACAAATGTAAAAAGACTTTTACTCATTTTTCTGTCACCAACACTTTTTTAAGATATAAAAGTCGCATAAATTGTTGTATATGATTTATAGGCATACACACATGTCAATGGAATAAAGACTTTTTGATAAATTTAAATGTTAGAATTTTAGTACGTTTTAAACAAAAATAAAATGCAATTCTTCTGAACTTATCAATGAATAGCTAGAAAACCTTTTTTCTTTATTTATGATATTTTATGTGATTCGGTGTTTTTCTATTTGGTTGTACAACATAATTTCAGGCCGACAATGAAAAATCCACCACAAAGTATTCAGGTTTATTTGAGATGTGATTAGATACTGTTAAATCTTTGTTTGGATGTAAAAATTTGTTTACGTTTATTGTATTTAAAAAATAAAATCTAGAGGTATAAAGTTAAGGGGTTATCTGTTTATTTTTTAAAGTTATAATAAAACTTGTAAATTTATAAATTTACACTTAACTCTATATAATTGATTTAAAATTAAAAACAACTAAAGTTTTATTAATTACCTTCTCTTTTTTCAAGTTTTTTTTCCACAAATTTGACGCATATATTCCCTGGCTCTAACGCTTGTTAGCTTTTGACTGTTAGCTGATATTATTCAAAGGGAATTTATGTCTTTTACCTTTGTGGTCCCATCTCAATAAACAAATCCAACCCCCTCTATTTAATAGTGTGTGCTCTTTCACTTTTCCCTAAATTAACCAATAACACAAACCCTAATTTCACCCTAATTCAATAAACACTTCAAACACACAAATCTGATGAAAGGTTTAATAGTTTTGTGGTAATTTGTGGCAGTTATTCGTACTTTCTTGGCTGACGCAATCACTGTCGTAGGTTTTGAGGTTGTGTACAAATGTAAGTAAAGTTTATGGTTTTAGTCTGATTGGTTTTGTTTTAGGTTTCTTACTTATTTAACGTCTTATTTCGTTTCTCATTCCTTGTTTGTAGGTTACAAATTGTCATTTCTTCTTATGGTTTGATCATCGTATGTGTGATCGTTCAAGGAACATCATCCCTGTATTGTAAAGGTCAAGAAATAAGCTTCAAAGATCTTTGAACACAATGGCCATTGCAAACCATCGACTCAAGATTTGGTTGATTTATAGTTGGTTATTGTTTATTGTTATGTTCTACATGTAATCTTCTAAGTGATGTCTACTAGATAAACTGAAGTACTACTTGATCTTATTAGTTTGTAATGATCAACAATTTTGTTTAGTTAAGCTTAGTTTAATGAAATGATATGTTTTATGTTAACAAAACTTGTAAAAAAGAAGCACAATCCAGTAAATAAAATGTAATGTGTTACAAAATGTAATGTCATACAAAATGCTATAGGTATAACAGAAACACCATCAATTGCAAATTGAGGAATAAAATGATTCAATTGCCAAGACCATTGTAATGTCTTATAGAATGTGAACCCAACAAGTTCAAGTCACCACATAGGCTAATTATCAGATAATAAAATCATGAAACAAAAGATAAACAAAGTTTGAAATTAAGAAACTGTCATGAAAACTGTAAAATAAGCATCAGGTAGTTTTCTTTGTTGGTGTAAGTCTTGAGGCACTTTTCTTTATTCTCCTCATTGGAGACACAGTAGCACCTGCTTGACTTCTAACAACATTTCCACCAACTTGACTAAGAAGATGGAGTTGCACATTTAGTTCTTACTGCACTTGTACCTTGACTTCCAACAACATTTACACTAGCTTGCGTTGATGAGTTAGTTGCTTGTTTTTTCCACCTGAACTTTAAATAGAAGCTGTACTTTTACCTTGATATGTTCTTGGCTTTTTTGAACTGCACTTTGACTTCTACCATTTCCACCAGATTGTAGATTTGTTCTTGCCCTTTTGTTACTACCTGCTTCACTTGTTTCTCCTTGATTTCTTGCATTATTTTTACAAGTTCTTCTATTATGACATGTACCCCTACATAGAAGACAAGTGACTGTTTTTTTTATTTTCTTGTCAATTTACCATCTTTGACCATATCAATCTCCCCAACACTCTTCTTCCTTTTCTTGGGTAGCCTACCTATCAGAGGATGTTGCTTATGTGGTAGAATTGTAGTTTGGCAATCAAAATTTTCCCAATATTAACTACCATTAACTGGATTCACTTTAAAAGAGTACACATCCCTCTAAGTTTCAAGTGTGTATGACCAATGAACCCAGTCTTCTGGCAACCTAACATACATGCCATTATCTGCCATGTCATGAATACAAGCCACAACATACTTGCAGGGAATACCAGATGTAACACCCCCAAAATGGATTACAGCGTAATATGATGTTCCAAGGGTATTACTTCATAGATTAATTGCACAAGATATGAGAACGACCTCCATATAATGTACGTAAATCTTTATAGTAATATGACTTTAAAAGACGACCATCCAATGTATCCATGACTTGCACCTTATTGACTTGAGAAAACATGTTTAAACTGTCAACATAATGTTGGTGAATTTTAGTAGTTTATAAATTTTATGAAGAGGATGCAAGATTTCCTGTTATAAAGGAACGATTTACAAATATCTCAAAAATGTATTACGTATATGCACTAAGGCTCATTGCCACTGAAGCTAGACAATGTATGTATATCAAATACATATAAATGATGGTGCCCAATGTAGATGTTCAACCTGTAACATCTATGAGTCCTAAATGGTATACATTCGTCGTTTCTGGTCAACCGGTAAACTAGTAAGTGCTACGTGCCGAATGGGATGTTAATTCCCAAATAGTTCTAGTTCATAACATTTAGCGCTTATAATATCGTTAATTAACAGGTCCAATGATGTGGGCTTGGTGGGAGTTATAGCTACTTAGGCAAAACTCGTATATATTTGGAAATTAAATGTACTTGTCATCCATTCTGTAAAAATCAAAACAAGATCTATCCCCGATGTATTTGATAATAATGATTGAAAAGTATAAGATGGGGACTATAAACTCACATCAAGCAATGATAACGGAATAGCAAGGTAGTGGTACGAAAAACGAAGCAAAAGACTTTATCCGCAACCTAAGTAAAAATAATACATATTTACTAAGCAGAAAATATAAAATCAAGTATTTGCAATCCCGTCACTAGTATGTGCTTGAGCTCTATTTATTAATAATGTTTTAAAAAAAACATAAGTTTCATGTTAAAGTGGTCAACTTTATCGGGTCAATGCGTTCAAAATATGAACACGCAATTTACGATATTGGACTTTTTGGAAACTAGGTCACATATACTTTAAAATGTTAGTTTGGTTCGGCCCTTGGTTTGGTCTCTAAGTGTGTCAAATAATTAGACGAAATAGTAACGTTTATCTAATTGAATGAGTGTAATTATAAATAGTTTTATAATTTGACGACTTGGAGTTTTACATTATATTTATGGATTCGTTAGTTAACGGTAATGAAAACTAAAAATACATTTGACATCTCGGCCAGGTCATCTATAACTTTCGTCTTTTAAGTTTTGTCCAACGAGGGCGTTTAAAGGGTTAAAAATGTGGCTAAAGATGTGTGTGTCGCGATTGAGTTTCAAAACAGAAAACAAGTAAATTTTGGCCAAGTGTTCTTAACGCGCAACAGATTTTTATCTCAGTTTTCGACTTCATTATTCCATATTGGGACGAGATAAAAGTACCTTTGTAAACTAGGTCAGGTCATCTATAATTCGTTTTTATAAGTTTGTGGGTCGCGGTCATTTTCGGGGTCAAAAGTTGGGTAAAGGACGGTCCGTATCACAAACATTCATGATTAACCGCACACCAGGTGTTCGACTAATTCGTCGGTCAACTGTGACGAAAGCCGACTTCAAGTGTGGAATTGCGATAGCCTGGTTCTCTAAAACGAAAAGGGCTCTTAGTTTTTATTCGAAGTTGTAAGATGTGGTTCTTTAGGTTTTATATATAGTATTTGGTTTCGTTATATCATTTTGGTTAAAAACGTCACAATAAATTGGAGAAAAACGTTCTCGCTGTGTTGTTTACAATGCATGTGTAAAATTGAAAGGATTTTCGCCCCCTAACTTTCTGGGACCTTCTAACTTCGTCTGTTACTTGACGAAAACTAGTGATTCCAAGGGCAAACAAAATACTAAACGTCCTATTTATAACATAATTAGAATTTGATTTTTACTCTCTACTCTTAGGGGTCGAATGGAGCGCACAAAGTTGCTTGTGTGGCTGCGGGTTTTATAGGCTTTACAATATACGTTTTCTTTTTACTACAACCAGTAACCCAAGTTACAAATTCAGCTTTTATAATCCCACATCCCTCGCATAACCATGGTTTATGTTTTCGTCAGTCCCTTAGCAAGTTTTATTTAAAGGTTTCACTAATACTCGACGTTATATCCTAAACGAACACAAAACGGTTTTGTTTTTAAACAAATTTTTCATAGCACATACTTTAAGGACACATGCAATAGCATATAATAGGTAAATAACTCAAGGGATGATAGCTCACATAAAACTCAAGGACGATCGCGTAGAGGACTTGACCCAAAAGACATGATGATGAACACACGTAGCCTTTTTACCCCACACGTTTACACGAATTCAAACACCCAAACCAATATCAAACACGACTATTGCACCCCTTATAAACCAAACACGATCGTTGTTTGCTGCCTTGATGTGGTCGACTCGCAAGAAAAACGAATCCAAAGAAACCTAATTAGGGTTTCTTGGAGTTTTAGGGTTTATGAAGAATATGATGATGCAAGGTTTGTGTGTTGTTTATGACTCGAAAAACCTAGGATGTAAGAACAAGAAACAAGGGTGAAAAGAGTATGATTATGAATCTGTTATGGTTGGGTTTCTCTGTGTTTTCTCCATCTGAGTTTGCAAGAGTCAGGCAGGTACCTTTATACTCGAATAGAAGTGCAGGCATAGTGTTCCAATTGAGAGTCACGTTTCTATGTAAACCCATATGAGTCAAAGGATATTTGGGGTTTACACAAGGTCAAGGCACGGGGATTAAAAGGCGAATATTGTTTGTTGCGTGGGAAGCAGAATCAAGGTTTACACAACCCAAGTATCACGTTGGATTTAAGGGATTCATAAAAGAGATGTTGGGCTTTATCCAATGGGTATTTGAGCTATACTAAGATAGGATTTCTAATGTATCTTTACCCAAGCTAGACATTTTCAAATTTTTGTGGAGTTAGGGTAGAGGTATACACGAATTTTTCCTAGTTTGATAAGAGTGCATATTTTAGTTTCTTATATTAGGTTTTTATGGTTTAGGAAATTTTCTTGTGTATTATTTGAAAACAAGGAAAGAAATAGCATGCTTGAACATACTTATTTATGGTGAAAGAATAAACAATATTTTCGCTTATTGGGTTAGTAAGTCATATAGGGATATGATAACTAGAGTCTTTAGTTTAACGTAGTCCTATTCACGTTATTAAGAAATATAGTTAGTTTTTCTTATTAGGATTTTTAATAGGCGGTTTAAATAAAAGTAAATACGTAAGAATTCTATAAATAGAAGGAAAATGGAATGATTTAAATCATAATATGACCTGAAAACACAGGGTTTTATAGTCTCCCCCATTAAATGAGCCTTGTCCTCAAGGCTTAAGACGTGGCACTTGACGACTGTGCGGTCTTTGGTATGAAAGATGTGGGTACTTTGCTTGAATGATACTCTCGTTCCCTGTTAAACTAGACCTGTTTTCTAGAGTCCATCTAACCTTAATGATGTGAATACGACTTCTCTTCAATTGTTTGATTTTACGATCCATAACTTCTACTGCCTCTTCCACAAAGTGGAATTTGTCATCAACACGTAGTTCTTCCAACGGAATCACAAGTGATTCATCGGACAGACACTTCTTCAGATTTGACACGTGAAACGTGTTGTGAAATCGGCTTAATTTCTGTGATAGTTCGAGTTTATAGGCAACAGTTCTCACTCTCTTGATCACCTTGAAAAGGCCGACATACCTAGGGTTTAACTTCCCCCGTTCTCCAATGTGACAACTATGAATTGAGCAGGTTGGTTTAAACCTTTAGATATGGCTAAGAGTTTATTTTTACGTGTTTAAGAGTTGAGCTATGTGAATTTATGTGGGCTAAGCAAGTTACTTATGTGCTTTGTATTATTGTAAAGGTGTTTTAGGCATATCATTTTGAGTGTGTTTGAGTTTGGTGGTAAAGTATTCTTATTATTCACGTGTGTGATATAGTAATGAAAACGATGTGTTGCATGCATTGCTACGTCAATGGTTGTATAATTATGTGTTAAGCGTTTATGAGTAATGTGGCATCTTGGAAATAAAATAAGTGAGTGAAATATAGAAGTTTGTAGCAAACTTTCTAAAAATAGAAAGTGGTTTGGTGAAATAAAAATTATATTTAGAAAGTTTAGCAAGTAGCGTAAGTATAATAGGTTTACTCAAATTAGCTTAGGTTTTTGTAAAAAAATTAAGGTAATAATAGTAATTAGGTAATTAATAATAAAAAAAGAAAAATAAATAAAAAAATATCACGTATAACTAAATATTCGGCCGACTAGGGGTTTAAAAAGGAAAAAAAAGAAAAAAAAGAAAGACAAAGCCCAATTTGATTAAAAACTCTAATTCGGAGTATTTATTCCATATATATTATAAATAAACCCAACGCAACGAAATTTTACTCCCCATAGCAGCAATCGGTCGAACAAAAACAAGAAGAGAAGAGGAAAAAATTAGGGTTTGATCTTTTGAAGAGAATTCAAGGATTTGAGGTATGTAGGTTTTCCAATTAGTTTGGTTATTGATTTAATTCATGTAACATATGTATATGATGGATCTAGGGTTTCTAATATTCTGTAAACTAAAGATAATATGCTAATTAGGGTTCTTAGTAATCAATTAGACGCGCGTTGGTGTAATCGTTAGGGTTTAGATCGCAATTCATGTAACATAATTTATGATGGAACTAAGGTTTGCATAAAATACATATTAATGATAATTAATGATGCTAGAATGATTAGGGCTTGATTGGGGTCATGATCATTCAATTGGTTGGGTTAGATTTGCGTTAAAAACTTGATTTAGGGTGAGCAGAATTTAGGGCTGTGTTCACGAGTGAATATATCCATGATGGTAATAAGTAAATACGGGACAGATTTAGATCATGTTTGTGAGGGTAAAACCCTAACTTAAAATTCTAATTAAGCTTAGACCTTCTACAGTAGTTAAGTTCCATATGTCTATGGATAATCCTGTAAAAATTAGCCTTTGAAAGCATGTCTAAGTATGGTTAATAAGTCCAAACTTTTTAGTGTGCAATCAGATCTGAATTGGGACTGTTTTGAAGTTTGATTTTCTTAGAAGTACTAGTGTATGTAAATGGCTTTTGGAAATCCAATGGTAGTTAGAGAACACATAAAGGAACATAGATTATTTTTTTTATAATTTATAAAGGTCATTAAGTAAGGGTTTTGGGTACGTAAAAAGACACTAAAATCCTGCAATTCTGAGTTAATTGTAAGTAGCTAGTGTAAAGTGTTAATGAGATGGTTAAGGTTGGGCATGGTGTCAGGGTGACCCATGATGGTTAACTAAACCCTTATAAATCCATCATATGTGTGTTACATGGACTAGAGCTTTTAGCTTGGTCGCGTGAAACCATGTTTATTATTTGTATAGTTGCGTGTTGAGATTTGGAAGCTGCGTTTGAGCATTCAGGCGAGTTTCATAGCCCCTCTTTTCTTATGATTTATTGGGGTGGAAATGATGCAAAGTGTTTAGAAATGTTTTGATTACTGTGATTATGTGTTGTCAAATATGCATGGACCATACGTGACTATTGTATGTTGTGTGCTACATGTTTTGTGATGTGATATTGAGAATTGTGAACTAAGTCAGGGGGGATCACCTACGGGTATCCATGGCCTGTTTAGTGGAAGGTACTGTGGCCTAGCGGACAGGAACGGTTACTTTGAGAGTACCCATGTCCTGGGCTAAGGGGGTAACCACAGGGACCTTGGTGTGATATGAGACGTCTTGTAGTCGTTTGCCGGTTATTTGTGTGATTGATTAGATTTGCATGTTAGCCAGTATGGTAGTTTATTTATTGTCCTGCAATGTTTTCTTTATTATCACAGTAATTTGCAATTGGATTTGATTTTCGTGTCTTAAACCTATGACTCTCACCAACTTTATGTTGACGTTTTTAAGCATCATTTTCAGGTGAGTATCGTGATGATGAGAAGGATGTTAGGAAGAGTGGCTAGAGAGACCCTAGGCATTGCTTGTGGAGTTGTCTTTTCTAGTCTTTTCATTTATGACATTTGTTTTGCTTGATACTTGTTTGTTGGAGATTGTTAGTATTTGGATTATGTTGTTTCGTGTACGACATTACTTTTGTAATGCAAGATTCCTTTATCTTGTGTTGGGTATTGTCATGACACATAGTGTCCATTTGATTATTTCCTTCATTTAGATTTCTCTATAGTAGACACCATTGTGTTGTGATGATATCCATGATGTTACGTCTCGTGTTTTTGCCTAGGCAAGGTGTGACAAATGTGGTTAACACCTTTAAGTCATTGTTAATGGATTCATGTATCTCTCGCATTTCCTTACGAAGAGCATATACGTTCTCTTCCTTCATGTGTTATACTTAACAACACACGCACTCATCAACATAAATGTTGTGGAAGGGTTCTTGAAGCTCATAAGTTATCTTCTCCCATATAGGGTCTTCAACAACACATAACTTAAGAAAGGCTCGACAAATATCTACATTACTATTTTTAAGTCCTTCCCATGAGTAATAATCCTCCATTTCAGGAGCCATCATTCTTCTACCATTATTGTTGTGAAATGATGAATCTCCAAATGCACTCATGATTTAGTTTAAGTTTTTAGCCGAAAACTTTGAAGTGGTTTAAGTTGTATCTTATGAGCTAATGCATGGGCTTTTATAGTAAGATTTGTAAAAGATTAGGTAGTGACATAGTTTCCTAGCTATGTATTTTGATTCCACGGGTTGTGGTAGAAATAATTGTGTGATGACCATAGTAAAACATTAGGAAGAACATTATGCCTTGGTGATTAGAAGTTTTAGGTTGAGAATTTAATGATAATGTGTTGAAATTAAGGTTGTTGTTTGAATGCTTTTTCACTTGGTTTTTAATTTTGATGATTTAGTTACACAAGCTAGTTCCTACTAACATACATGCATCATGATTTGTCTAGCCATCCATGAAATTGTAGTTTGTTGTGTAGAGATCCTTAATCATCATTTTGGATTTTCAAAAATGATAACTTTATTTTCATTGCATTAGAGGGGAAATACTTAGGATCTCAGATGAGTGGTCCAAGTTATCAATCCTGCTTCAATGTGTATTTTAATCCTTTTTGTATGTTTTACACATATTGGACACATAATCCATTATACAATAGCAAGGAGTTGCTAAGTATAATATACTGGACTTATGATCAATATGCTGTGTCAACATTGATAATATTAATTACCATCGTGTATGGTAAATTAATTCCATAGTTTCTCGGATGAGATAACTATATTATCATGTTCATTCTTAATGTATTTTAGTATGTTATGCAATATCATAACAAATTTAATTCCAAAAGAATTCTCTTTAACTATGTGAGTAGTTTGTATGTTTACATAAGGTTCTTTTTTCTTTTCTTTTCTATCCTAATACACATAGCAAGCAATCAACACATAAAATAAGCAAGTTGACACAAATGCAACATTTTCAACACAAGGGTGAGTTGTGATCCAAAGTGATTTTGTCAATGAATTTGTCTATTTTAATCTCTCATGTCTATCATGGGGAATAAAGCATGCAATACTGTGAATAAGTCAATTTCACATATTTAAATATGTGAGGCGATGATCCACACAAGATTGACGAGATGTAGAGCAAATTTCTTGTTCATAGCACATAGGTTTAACATGTAGAATCCGAGATATGTCAACCATAGTTTGAATAATGCATTGACATCTATCCTTCATCTCGGTAATACAACAATGTTGCTTAACTTTCATTCCTTTCATATAAGTCCTAAAACATATCACATAAGCACATAAGCTCTAAGAGCACAATTATCTCTAATAGGGTATGCAAACAACCTCTAAACTTCTACTTCTTATTTTTGACCCCTCACACTCTCAAATCAATATCCTATGGTGTATGTCAACCATGAACAACCTCAACTAGACTCATGCAATTTGGACTTTAAAAAATTTCATGTGAAAATCCTAAGCTTGTTTACTCTTAGAGCTAAGTGTTCTCTCATTCAATTCACCAATTACTTGTTCTATTGGGTGACCTCTAGCTTCTTTTAGACTTTTAGGATAGCTTTCATTCGAAACATTAACTTGTAGTGACAATGACCCATTAAGATCTTGAACTATGAGTTCATTGATCCTATCATCTTCTACCAAAGAAGATGATTTTGGCTCGGGCAAGCTCTCATCAAAGGTAACGTTGAGAGATTCCTCAATCCTTATTGTTCCCTTGTTAAGCACTATGTATGCTTTACTAGTTTGAGACTATCCTAAGAGCACACCTTTGTATGACTTTGGGTAGAACTTAATGAAATGTACTTTAGTGTTAAGTATAAATACTTTACAAGCAAAGACCTTAAAGTACTCTAATTACGGCTTCCTATTTCTAAGGATATCTTGGGAGTTTTTATTAATGAATTTTCTAAACATAAACCCATATTAAATAATGTAGTTGCCCGTATCTAATGCATGACACCAAAACTTTTGTGGAATGGATTGCTCGTCTAACATAACACGACGGCATCTTTCTTAACTGCGAGTGTGTTTCTTTCAACAATTTACTCCGATTGAGAATTAACGGGTCTGACAATTATAAGACATTTGCCATGTTGTATTCACAAAAGCTCCCTAATTGCAATTTATCAAATTTGTTACTATGATTTAGTATATAATTGAAACAATAGAACAAACATGTGGGTTTCAACATTTTGCACAATATTTTAATTTATCTAAGACAATCATCCTTAGAGTTCTTGATAAATGCTTAATTGTAATACAAATTTACCCCGGGATTTTGCCTAATATAAGCCAAATAAATGCCAAAAGCATAGAAAATGTGAGCTTTTATGTCCAATTGTGCAGGTAAGTGATTGAAAAGACCAAAAAAGAAGCAAAAACGAACAAAACCGACAAGAAACGGAAAAAGGACAAAGAGTCAAGAGGCAAGACAAAAAATCAGCCAGAAATCACAGCCGGATCAGCCCGACACAGTCAAACTCAGTCAAAGAAAGGAACAAAGAAGTCAAAGACCCAAATTACAAGTCAAGGGGCCAAAGTTGTCAAGTGTTCAAAGTTTCAAAGCTTACTTGGAGTTATTAAGATTCAAGGACTAAAGTTGACAAAAAAGAAAAGTTGATTAGTAAAGAAGAAAAGAAAGAAAGCACCACAAGGACTAAACTTGCCATTCTCCAAACCTATTTTACACTAGCTTGGGCGGGGGCAACCACGGGGACCACTATTGTCATTATTCCAAACTTTCAAACAATAAGCCCCGCTTTTCTCGCAACCACCCAACAAACTGCAACAACTTTTCCCGCCAAAATCCACACAACCCATTTCGATTTTTTCCCAACCCCGCTCCTTTTTAAGCCCTCAATTCGTTCATACACCTCTCCCCAATCAACAACAAACACGTGGCAAGCTCTCATTGGCCAAAACACCTCATCAAAAGACCCCAACGGCCAAAATCCAAGCCCGATACCTCTATAAATAGGCTTTTAGTATTCATTTGAAGAGAGTTTTTTTTTTAAGTTTTAGTTTTTAAAAGAGTTAAGTTTTGTTTAGTTGTCAATTCACTTTAAATTTTCGAATGTAATTTTCTTTTAAGCCTTGTAATCATACCTTCTTTCAATAATAAGCAATATTCAGTTTTAAGCTCTCTCTATTGTTCTTAATTGTTTCTAAAAAGTTGTCTTAAGTTTTCTAGTTACTTTCACAACCTTCTTTAAGCTTGTATTCTTTTATTTTACAAAAAGTCAAATAAGTCAAAAGAAAGTCAACGTAAGTCAAATAAGCTTTAATAAGCTCAGTTTAGCTTATTCTGTTTCTTTAGTTCTCAAGTTGTTAAAAAACTGTTAAAAGCTTTTAGATTCTGTCTTTGTCTTATAATTTTCATTTGAGTTCAAGTTTGTTGAATTTGGAAGTAAAAAGAAGAAATAAGCTCAAATCAAGCTTATTAAGGTTTAGAGGTTTTGGAAGCCACCTAGGTTTATGATTTGAGGTCACTCACTCTACAAGAGTGACCTCTAATTCTGAGACTCCTAACATCTCAGGTTTACTTTCCTAAACTTCACATTTTGCATATTAAAAGCTCAATTCATTTTAGCTTAATCATTTGAAAGCAAGCTAATTCCTGTTTCATTGAGATTATTAGCTCATAGTTTTTTAAAGTGTCTTAATCTGTTTTATTTTAATTCAATACAAACTTTACTTTACCAGATCTGTGCATCAAAGTTAGTAAAAAGCTATAAGATTAAACACTTATTTGGATAATAAGCTCTAGGTTAAATTGTTTTCAAATACTTAATTAGCGCTAAAAATCGGTTCCAGTAGCTATAAGGATTATGAGTATTTTAGCTTTTAAACAAAATTTAAAGTGCATTTAGTAATAGACAGCTAGTACTTATAAGGAGTGTTTGGATTAGTGTGTGCATTTGATCTCTTAAAGTCAAATGCATTCTGTCAAAGTTCTTTAAATAGCTGAGTATAGTCAAATGATAAGGTTTTACATAGGTTTTAGAAATTAGTAAGTAGTTAATCAAAGTTTAGGGCTTAAAATTTCTCACTCAGCACCAGGGCATTTATTCAGTTTAGTGACTTTAGAGTTTAGGTTATGATTAAGCATTTTAGATTCACACTAGGCTAATTCAGATATGAATGCACTTAGTTAACTTGTTCATGAGCTTTAAATGTGAAGTTTAACCTGCTTTAGATTACTAAGTCATGTGCACCAATGTCATTTGCATCAGCAAACATTCATATCAGCAAGAGTGAGTTTTGATTTCTTCACATTTTGAGTTTTTCATTTCCATTAGAAAACTTAAAAATCCTTTTACCTAGGTTGAGTGTAGATAGTTAGAGTAGCTTATTCTCATAATCTCAGCACCTAAGATCCAATAATAAACTGTTTTGCTTATTAGAAAAAGCTTAAAACAGTTTTTAGTTAAAATTTGCATTTTAATCAATTTTTCTTGGCATTTTTGTTAAAGCTTAGCTTATTTTTCTTTAGAAATCTCTAGTATACATCATAAGCATCATGTAACAACTGTTAGTTTTAATTTCCATCCAGTAATAAGCAAAATAAAAGCCAAAATCCAAAAAGCTTATCAAACTTACACTTTCTGTAAGAGATGTAGATCAAATTTCTCGTTCATAGCACATAGGTTTAACATGTAGAATCCGAGATATGTCAACCATAGTTTGAATAATGCATTGACATCTATCCTTCATCTCGGTAATACAACAATGTTGCTTAACTTTCATTCCTTTCATATAAGTCCTAAAACATAGCACATAAGCACATAAGCTCTAAGAGCACAATTATCTCTAATAGGGTATGCAAACAACCTCTAAACTTCTACTTCTTATTTTTGACCCCTCACACTCTCAAATCAATATCCTATGGTGTATGTCAACCATGAACAACCTCAACTAGACTCATGCAATTTGGACTTTAAAAAATTTCATGTGAAAATCCTAAGCTTGTTTACTCTTAGAGCTAAGTGTTCTCTCATTCAATTCACCAATTACTTGTTCTATTGGGTGACCTCTAGCTTCTTTTAGACTTTTAGGATAGCCTTTATCCGAAACATTAACTTATAATGACAGTGACCCATTGAGATCTTAAACTATGAGTTCATTGATCCTATCATCTTCTACCGAAGAAGATGACTTGGGCTCAGGCAAGCTCTCATCAAAGGTAACATTGAGAGATTCCTCAATCCTCATTGTTCCCTTGTTAAGCACTATGTATGCTTTACTAGTTTGAGAGTATCCTAAGAGCACACCTTTGTATGACTTTGGGTCAAACTTGGTGAGATGTACTTTAGTGTTAAGTATAAATACTTTACAGCCAAAGACCCTAAAGTACTCTAATTACGGCTTCCTATTTCTAAGGATATCGTAGGGTGTTTTATTAATGAATTTTCTAACATAAACCCTATTAAATATGTATGTTGCCGTATCTAATGCATGACACCAAAACTTTTGTGGAATGGATTGCTCGTCTAACATAACACAACTCATCTTTCTTAACTTGCGATGTGTTCTTTCAACAATTTCACTCGATTGAGAAGTGAACGGGCCTGACAAGTTATAAGACATTCCATGTTGTTCACAAAAGCTCCCAAATTGCAATTTATCAAATTTGTTACTATGATTTGTTATAATTGAAACAATAGAACAATCATGTGGGTTTTCAAGCTTTTTGCACAATATTTTAAATTTATCTAAGACATCATCCTTAGATTCTATAAACACAACCCAAGTGTAATTTGAATAGTCATCAACAATCATTAAAGTGTAGAAGTTGCCTCCGTAACTTTGAATTGGAGATGTTCTAAACTAATCTAAGTGTAGCAACTCTAAAACCCTAGTAGTTGACACTTAATTCCTAGTTCTATTGTTTGCATTATCGTGACTCCCTAAACCACACGTATCATAAAAGTGTCTTTCAAAGCTCAACTTTGGTAGGTTCCTTACTAGTTCTCTGGAAGCTATGTTTTGAACTAACCTCATATTAGCGTGACCTAACCTCCTATGCCAAAGCGTTGAGTAATCCACCATGGATGTAAGACAAATTTTTTGTTTAGAGTTATCTCCCAATTTGCACGTATATAAACCATTTCTTCTAAGACCTTTAGCTAGCGTTTTACCATTTTTATTAATAGCACAATCTAGTTTAGTAAAGCTAACTACACTATCATCATCACATAATTGACCTACACTAATCAAGTTAAAGGCTAGACCACTAACATGCTCAACATTGATAATTATAATGGAGTCATGAGTAATATTACCTCCACCGACGACCTTGCCCTTTAGGTTGCTCCCAAATATGACATGTCCACCATCATATGCCTTGTACGAAGTAAACAATCTTCTATTCCTGGTCATATGCTTAGTGCAACCACTATCCATAATCCAATCGTCCGGTAGTAGATTGCATTTAAGACATACCTACATGCAAATATGAATTCACGGTCGTGGTACCTATTTTTTATGGGTCCGTTATGGTTAGAAAATATGGTGCCTAAGTTAACCATTTTTGGTTCTTGTAGGAAAGCACATAGTTTATGTGGGTCGTACCTTGAGAACGCGGACCAAGGATTGTTTTGAAAATCATGGGAGTTTTGAAAGTTTGGTCCAATGCTCCAAGGTGTTTTTAGCCTTTGATTTAAGTAGGAGTTTTCTCTCCTTTGGAAAGTGCTAGGTTGATAATATGAAGACCTTTGGTTTTGGTAAAAGCTTCTTCTTTTAGAAGAGCGGTTGTTTTGAAAAGAAGGTCTTTGAGCATATGAGTTAGAAGGCCTCATATGTGGAGTGGGTAAAAAAAGTATATGGTCAACTCGAGGTCATGTGTATCCAAGACCATTATGAGATCCCGAGTGATGTCCTTGGGCTCATGTGTTTTTCTTTCTCACTCTTCTAATGGGCTGTTTTGAGGACTAGAGTCTTTGCAAATGAGTTTGAAGGACAACGGTTTAACAAAGCTAGTTGACGCTTTTCATTTTGATTTGTTTTACACAACACTATTGGTTTGTTTGGACTTTCGGAAGTGTTTTTATCATTTTTTGAAATCCATGACATTCCATTATCTTGGGACTAAATTTTGATGACTTTTGAATATCGTCTTAAAAGGCCCCCCCAAAAAAAAAAAAAAAATGGGGGGGTACTTGATTTGAATTTTGAAAAATTCGATGCTTTCATCTTGAAAGTTTAGAAAACACAGACTTTAATGATGTCAACCTCTTTGAGAGAGGATCATCATATTTTTGCAAGGTTTTCAACCACCTCTGTATTACTTTCAAGTGTCATTACTTCAATCTTCAAGATCATTGAATTTTTACTTGAAAGTTATAAATTTTCATTTTTAAGAGCTTGTTTTTTATAAAAAAATTTTCAAAGGTTTTAGTAAAATTCTTTGAGAAACTTTCGGAGTTCCTTCAATTATTCTTTTGCAAATCAATAATATTTTGTTTTAATCAATATTAGAGCTAGATGGTTTGGTATACTTACCTCTATTGAGAGTTGATTTCATGAGACAAGTTGCGTCATTTAGTTATGCTGTCACCATTTCACTATCGCTCCATGCACTCAACAAAATCCTTGTTCTCCTTTGGCTTTTCTACTCTCAACTCGCGAAGTGGCTTCTATCCGCAATTGTAGAAGCCCCTGTAGGCTTTGAGCTTTCACTACCTTTGTTCCAAGTTATTTTCGCCAACGCACTCGCTCGCACGAAATCTATTTCCGCATTACTAAACTCGATTTCGCGTACAAATCGATTACACTTGCTGAAGAACTTGCATAAGTTCCTAGCCAACAAATTGAATGCTTCGGCTTCTTCTTCTTCATCTATGTCTTTATCGCTCCCACCTTGACTATCACTATCCTCACTAGTTTGCTCCCTAGTGACTTTAGCTTTAAGAGCTAAGGATTTAACCTTTTCTTTGGTGGTCTTAGATCCTACGCCATCATTATCTAAGACCATTTCATAAACCTTGAGATTTCCAATTAGCTCGTCAAGAAGGAGAGTGGCTAAGTCTTTAGCTTCTTCAATGGATGTCACCTTGGCCTTTTATTTTAATAGAAGAGCACGAAGAAACTATCTAACACGATTCTTGCTAGAATAGTCCAGATCTAAATATTTGAGACTAGTTACGATAGCATTAAATCGTGTGAAACCGCAATCAATAGTTTCTTTATTAGAGATTGAGAACTTCTCATACTCTTGAGTGAGAAGATCAATATTGCTATTCTTGACTTGTGAATTACCTTGGTGAGTGATAATGAGTATATGCCAAACCTCCTTGGCGGTTTTACACATAAAGACTCGCTCGTATTCTTTACGAGGTAGAGCATTATAGATGGTCATCTTGGCTTCTTCATTCTTGCCATGTTTTTTCTTCTCAGTATCCTTGAGAAGTTCATACGGCGTTTCTTTCATCAACTTTGTTTCTTCGTCTTCAACTTCGAAGTAGAAATTGTCGTTTTGGATGACTTATCATAAGTCAATATCTTTAGACTTAATGTAAGTCTCAAAGCGGGCTTTTCAAAAGCAAAAGCCAGTAGGTTCTAGCAACGGTGGTCTTTTCATAGTACACCCCTTAACATAGTTCTCTTGAGGCATGGATCCTTACTCTACTTTTTCAAAATCGAAGTTTATTTAAAATCGATTTCTTAATAATAGTTAATTGTTTAATTAAGTAATCAACCTCATCTTGTTAGTTGTGTTGAATAAAGCGACCTAATCATTTTAACTGGGGTCTAGTGTTACCTACAAAGTAATCTAGATATCGGTAGAGCTCCCATATCGTGTTTTATATACTGGAACCAATAGGATCACAAATAACATTCTGTCTTTGTCTTTGAATTATGAGCTTAGTTGGACCGGTAGGTGACTCGGTTTATGTTTCAGCAATCATGCTCCTATGTTAACTTAATAAAGATTTGAATCGTGACTACCGGTAAGTAAAACGCCGTCAAACAATAATTTGTTAAAAGTTGTGTTTTAGTTTTTAAATTTCAGTTTTAGCCCGCGTTTAATACGATTTGTGCATTTAATTTTCGTGCTAGTTAATTGTTTTTTTTTAATTCTTGCTATTACATTTGTAGTGTAATCAACAAATCAAATATCTTTTACTATTCTAAGCTCGAATCCGAATCATTCTTAGATTCTCAATTCACGATTTCGTTGGGACACGACCCGAGTTGTACAATACTTCCCGGATAAAAATATACGAATTGTGTTTTCTTTTGTGAGATTTTTACCTTATATTTCTCTTGGTTGAGAAGTATTTTGGAAAGAATTCTTACGAGATTAATACTATAAGTATATAAATTTGATTACTACACACCAAATTTTGGCGCCGTTGCCGGGGAATTCGTGAACGATTGTTGAAGAGTATTCGTCGAAGTAGAGTTTTGAAGATCCTTCCTTTGGAAGTTATTTTGCTATTTTTCTATAAAAATATAAAAAGTTCATTAATTCGATTCCTATCGAATTAAGTAAAAAAATTCTATTGTTTGCATTATCGTGACTCCCTAAACCACACGTATCATAAAAGTGTCTTTCAAAGCTCAACTTTGGTAGGTTCCTTACTAGTTCTCTAGAAGCTATGTTTTGAACTAACCTCATATTAGCATGACCTAACCTCCTATGCCAAAGCGTTGAGTAATCCACCATGGATGTAAGACAAATTTTTTGTTTAGAGTTATCTCCCAATTTGCACGTATATAAACCATTTTCCTTCTAAGACCTTTAGCTAGCGTTTTACCATTTTTATTAATAGCACAATCTATTTTTAGTAAAGCTAACTACACAATCATCATCACATAATTGACCTACACTAATCAAGTTTAAGCTAACCATTTCTAACCATGCTCAAGATTGATAATATAATTGAGTCCTGAAGTAATATTACCTCCACCGATGACCTTGCCCTTTAGGTTTCTCCCAAATACGACATGTCCACCATCATATGCCTTGTACGAAGTAAACAAACTTCTATTCCTGGTCATGTGCTTAGTGCAACCACTATCCATAATCCAATCGTCCAGTAGTAGATCGCATTTAAGACATACCTACATGCAATTATGAATTTACGGTCATAGTACCTATTTTTTCATAGGTTCATTATGGTTAGCAAATATGGTGCCCAAGTTAACCATTCTTGGGTCTTGTAGTAAGGCACATAACTTATGTAGGTCGTACCTTGAGAATGCGGACCAAGGATTGTTTTAAAAGTCATGGGAGTTTTGAAATTTTGGTCCAATGCTCCAAGGTGTTTTTAGCCTTTGATTTAAGTAGGAGTTTTCTCTCCTTTGGAAAGTGCTAGGTTGATGATGCGAAGGCCTTTGGTTTTTGTGAAAACTCCTTCTTTTAGAAGAGCGGTTGTTTTGAAAAGAAGGTCTTCGAGCATATGAGTTAGAAGGTCTTATATGTGGTATGGGTAAAAGTGGTCTAGGTTCAACTCGAGATCGTGTGTATCCAAGTCCATTATGAGATCCCGAGTGATGTCCTTGGTGTGTTTTTTCCACTCTTCTAATGGGTGCTTGAGGACCTCGAGTCTTTGCAAAATGAGTTTGAAAGACAACGGGTTTAACAAAGCTAGTTGACGTAATTTCATTTTGATTTGTTTTACAAACACTATTGGTTTGTTTGGACTTGCGGAAGTGTTTTTATCATTTTTTGAAAATCCAAGACCTTCCTTATCTTGGGACAACTTTTAATGACTTAGCATATCGTCTAAAGCAATGCTACTTGATTTGAATTTTGAAAAATTCGATGCTTCATCTTGAAGTTTAGAAACACAGCACTTTAAAGAGTCAACCTCTTTGGTGAGTACATCATAATTTTTGCAAGGTCAACCACCTCTGTATTACTTTCAAGTTTCGTTACTTCAATTTCAAGATCATTGATTTTACTTGAAATTTTTAAATTTTCATTTTTAAGAGCTTGCTTTTTTATAAAAATTTTCAAAAGTTTTAGTAAAATCTTTGTTAAACTTTAGGAGTTCCTCATTCTTCTTTTGCAAATCAATAATATTTAAATCAATATTAGAGCTAGATGGTTTGGATACTACCTCTTGAGAGTCGATTGCCATGAGACAAGTTGCGTCATTTAGTTGTTCGTCACCATCTTCACTATCGCTCCATGCACCTCCAACAAAATCCTTGTTCTCCTTTGGCTTTCTACACTCACTAGCGAAGTGGCCTTCTATCCCGCAATTGTAGCAATCCCCCTTTGGCTTTGAGCTTTCACCACCTTTGTTCCCAAAGTTATTTTGCAGCCTTTTCCGAATCTATTTTCGCCATTACTAAATCGATTTCCGCGTACAAATCGATTACACTTGCTGAAGAACTTGCATAAGTTCCTAGCCAACAAATTGAATGCTTCGGCTTCTTCTTCTTCATCTATGTCTTTATCGCTCCCACCTTGACTATCACTATCCTCACTAGTTTGCTCCCTAGTGACTTTAGCTTTAAGAGCTAAGGATTTAACCTTTTCTTTGGTGGTCTTAGATCCTACGCCATCATTATCTAAGACCATTTCATAAACCTTGAGATTTCCAATTAGCTCATCAAGAAGGAGAGTGGCTAAGTCTTTAGCTTCTTCAATGGCTGTCACCTTGGCTCTTTATTTTAATAGAAGAGCACGAAGAAACTATCTAACACGATTCTTACTAGAATAGTCCAGATCTAAATATTTGAGACTAGTCACGATAGCATTGAATCGTGTGAAACCGCAATCAATAGTTTCTTTATTAGAGATTGAGAACTTCTCATACTCTTGAGTGAGAAGATCAATCTTGCTATTCTTGACTTGTGAATTACCTTGGTGAGTGATAATGAGTATATGCCAAACCTCCTTGGCGGTTTTACACATAAAGACTCGCTCGTATTCTTTACGAGGTAGAGCATTATAGATGGTCATCTTGGCTTCTTCATTCTTGCCATGTTTTTTCTTCTCAGTATCCTTGAGAAGTTCATACGGCGTTTCTTTCATCAACTTTGTTTCTTCGTCTTCAACTTCGAAGTAGAAATTGTCGTTTTGGATGACTTGTCATAAGTCAATATCTTTAGACTTAATGTAAGTCTCAAAGCGGGCTTTTCAAAAGCAAAAGCCAGTAGGTTCTAGCAACGGTGGTCTTTTCATAGTACACCCCTTAACATAGTTCTCTTGAGCCATGGATCCTTACTCTACTTTTTCAAAATCGAAGTTATTTTTTTTAAAAGAAGTTTTTAACTTAAAATGACTTCTCGAGAAGGTTTTAATGCTTGAAAACCTGAGTAAGCTACTATGATACCAATTGTAGAAATGTAGAGGGAGGTGAATACAATTTTCTTAACTTCTTCGAAGTTTATAAAACTTTAAATCTCGAAAGAGCCGAGTGGTGTATTAATATACTTTGCAATGAGAACAATAAGTAGATAGAGAAAAGAGGAGAGAAGAAAAGACACCACGATATATACTAGTTCGGGAAGGGGGTTTAGTCCTTCCATACGTCCAGTTACGAATCCACGACACCGATACTATTCCTAGTATAATCCTTATGGTGGACTATAAACCGTATTAAAAATTAACTCCACTGACTTTTAACAAAGCTCGGCGCTCACACAGAAGAGTTACTACCTACGGTATTCCGCCCTCGAAATCCACCCCTAAAAACCCATGATTCGACTTAACCTATGAACTTTAAAAGCCTTCCCCTTGGAAGCTTTCCAAAACCCTAACTAGATCCCTAATGATCTAGGCTAGATCCCATGGATACAAGACTTCCCTTACAACTCGATTGGATAAATAAAAGATAGTTAAACCAAGTCCTAACCTAGCATAGAGACACAATTATAAAGAAAGGGTATGAGAAAAAAGACCCTTGAAAAAACATACAAGCATGGATT
>BQNB010113898.1:3441-21854 GCA_026074375.1 Tanacetum coccineum
GCATTTGTTCACCTGGTGAGAAGGACAGAGAAATGTATTATGGTGAGCTTGAAGAAATTCTTGAGTTTTCATTTATGTCGTTCAAAGTTGTGTTGTTTCGAGTTAAGTAGTTTGACACTAGCAATGAAGGACGTAAAATCAAACGTTTTGTCATTAGAAACAACATAACACAAATATGGGCATGTAGTGAGTCGTTTAAAGATCAGCAATACATTCTCGCAACACAAGTCAAACAAGTCTTCTACCATGAAGATATGGCCAGACGACCACCCAATTGAAAGGTCCTCCAAGATGTGAATCATAAAAAGTTTTCGAGCGGGGGTGTCATTGTGGTAGAGGACGATCATGATGTTATACATTTTAACAACTCATCTGATCTTGCACTTTCTACTAGTTTGAATGATTTAGATTTTGCGACCTTGAATATAGATGGTCAATCAACGGATGTTGAGGCACCACCAGATATCATTGATGTTTACGAAGACGAAGATTTTATTAATGATGAAGACAACATTCCTCATGATTTAGCAGTTTCTAATGATGAAGTTGTGAAGATCGTTTAAGCCCAACTAGGATATGTTTTACAAATAACATTAATAAGCACAACGGAATATAAAGAACAATAATGTTATTTAACAAGGTTTTATTATCATACGTTTCCATCTTGCCCCAAATCTATACTTTGAGACTACTAACTAACTATTAACTAAATAACTATTAACTAACTAACTACTGTGTACACACACACGCACGTTTACTAGACTCTCATTGGGAGAGCTCTATATATCTGGATATATAAAACTATGTGTCTATGATCTCTTTATATAGAGAGAGACCATAAGACTTACAAAGAAAATTAATTCTAGTCAACAATTGTATTAAATACTTAGTCAATGTATTTAATATGGTTGACTAAATAATTAGGAAACTAAATCAGCATTAATCTTCAAGTTGTAATTAATCTCCAATCAGCATTAATCGCTGTTTGACTGCATTGAATGAGAAGATAACTACTGTTTGACTTCAAGTCTTCTAAAATCCCATAATGCTAAATTAGTTCTTCTTGTTTCATTCTTTTGTTCTTTTGTCTCATCAAATCTGTAAATCCCAACAATCTTCCCCTATTTGATGATGACAAAACAAACAAATTCTTGCACGAACTTCCCCTGAAGTTGAGATCATGGATCTCCCTGAATGAAACAATCTTGCTTTGTAAACTGCTTCCCCTTAACTTAAGATCTTCCCCTTAAGTTATCAATCTCCATTCCATGCCACCACAGGATCTATAAGTTGCTAATCATATAATCATCTTCCCCTTTTTGTCTTCATCCAATAGGGAACATATAAGCAACTTTGATCTTTACAACCTCAAATCATATATCAAAACTTTTAATCCAAGCTTTCCACTGACTCAAATTACCCCCCATGAAGTTCAACACAAATAATGAACTCAAGCAGTAGAAATTTTAAACTAGCAGTATTAATAATGACTAGCAGTAGTAATGACCTTCCCCTGAAACTGTGCATGAACATCTTCAATTCTGTAGGCTTTTTGTAGTGATTACTGATGAAGAAAACTGAGTATTACGAATTTGATGAAGAAGTTGAATATCCCAAACTTGTGTCTTATGTCTTGTTTATCTACGTGACTCCAAACTTATACTGAACCAAGAAGTATAAGTAGACCGCAACCTCTTGAAAGAATCCTCAACTAGATGAGACACTGAGCACTACAACGTAACTCCTTTAAGTGATAGCCAATGTACGCATAGAGCATCATAAGAAAAATCACACATTGCTAGATTCTTCAAGTCTTCGTCAACACCATATAAAACGAACAAGTTATCTTTAAAGTGTAACACCCACTTTAAGATTTGATAAGAACACGCACCTGTGAAACTCAACTACAACATCAAATAAGTGATAATCAATCGTCTTCGTAATCACATCTTCAATCAATCCAAAAACAGCCTTTTTTAATTTAATTAAATCTTTGTCCCATCTGAGAACCAAGCTGAGTGTTATTCGTTATCGCATAAAGATAGCAGTACAAACTCATTTAATACTAGCAGTACAAACACACGAACCAAACAGTAGTATTTGCTTTTAAACCTAGCAGTACTAATACACGAAGCAGTAGCATTTAATAAAATCAGGCAGTAGCAATGAAGTATTGGCAGCATAAACACGTACTAACATCATTAATCTTGAAATTGTATGGACGAATAAGCACCATGAACAATACGTCCTCCATAGAATTGACTCCATAAACCTTGTATATCCTAGATATCACGAGCCACCAGGTTCTGATACCAATTGTAGAGATCTTTTAAGCCCATCTAGGATATGTTTTACAGATAATATAAATATGCACAGCAGAATAATAAGAACAATATATTATCAAACAAGGTTTTATTATCATATGTTTCCATCTTGCCCCAAATTTATACTTTGAGACTACTAACTAACTATTAAGTAAATAACTATTAACTAACTAACTACTGCGTACACACACACACGTTTACTAGACTCTCATTGGGAGAGCTTTATATATCTGGATATATAAAACTATGTGTCTATGATCTCTTTATATAGAGAGAGACCATAAGACTTACAAAGAAAATTAATTCCAATCAACAATTGTATTAAATACTTAGTCAATGTATTTAATATGGTTGACTAAATAATTAGGAAACTAAATCAGCATTAATTGTTGTTTGACTGCATTGAATGAGAAGATAACTACTGTTTGACTTCAAGTCTTCTAAAATCCCATAATGCTAAATTAGTTCTTCTTGTTTCATTCTTTTGTTCTTTTGTCTCATCAAATCTGTAAATCCCAACAATCTTCCCCTATTTGATGATGACAAAACAAACAAATTCTTGCACGAACTTCCCCTGAAGTTGAGATCATGGATCTCCCTGAATGAAACAATCTTGCTTTGTAAACTGCTTCCCCTTAACTTAAGATCTTCCCCTTAAGTTATCAATCTCCATTCCATGCCACCACAGGATCTATAAGTTGCTAATCATATAATCATCTTCCCCTTTTTGTCTTCATCCAATAGGGAACATATAAGCAACTTTGATCTTTACAACTTCAAATCATATATCAAAACTTTTAATCCAAGCTTTCCACTGACTCAAATTACCCCCCATGAAGTTCAACACAAATAATGAACTCAAGCAGTAGAAATTTTAAACTAGCAGTATTAATAATGACTAGCAGTAGTAATGACCTTCCCCTGAAACTGTGCATGAACATCTTCAATTCTGTAGGCTTTTTGTAGTGATTACTGATGAAGAAAACTGAGTATTACGAATTTGATGAAGAAGTTGAATATCCCAAACTTGTGTCTTATGTCTTGTTTATCCACGTGACTCCAAACTTATACTGAACCAAGAAGTATAAGTAGACCGCAACCTCTTGAAAGAATCCTCAACTAGATGAGACACTGAGCACTACAACGTAACTCCTTTAAGTGATAGCCAATGTGCGCATAGAGCATCATAAGAAAAATCACACATTGCTAGATTCTTCAAGTCTTCGTCAACACCATATAAAACGAACAAGTTATCTTTAAAGTGTAACACCCACTTTAAGATATGATAAGAACACGCACCTGTGAAACTCAACTACAACATCAAATAAGTGATAATCAATCGTCTTCGTAATCACATCTTCAATAAATCCAAAAACAGCCTTTTTCAATTTAATTGAATCTTTGTCCCATCCGAGAACCAAGCTGTGTGTTATTCGTTATCGCATAAAGCTAGCAGTACAAACTCATTTAATACTAGCAGTACAAACACACGAACCAAACAGTAGTATCTGCTTTTAAACCTAGCAGTACTAATACACGAAGCAGTAGCATTTAATAAAATCAGGCAGTAGCAATGAAGTATTGGCAGCATAAACACGTACTAACATCATCAATCTTGAACTTGTATGGACGAATAAGCACCATGAACAATACGTCCTCCATAGAATCGACTCCATAAACCTTGTATATCCTAGATATCACGAGCCACCAGGCTCTGATACCAATTGTGGAGATCTTTTAAGCCCATCTAGGATATGTTTTACAGATAATATAAATATGCACAGCGGAATAATAAGAACAGTATATTATCAAACAAGGTTTTATTATCATACGTTTCCATCTTGCCCCAAATCTATACTTTGAGACTACTAACTAACTATTAACTAAATAACTATTAACTAACTAACTACTGTGTACACACACACACACACGTTTACTAGACTCTCATTGGGAGAGCTCTATATATCTGGATATATAAAACTATGTGTCTATGATCTCTTTATATAGAGAGAGACCATAAGACTTACAAAGAAAATTAATTCCAGTCAACAATTGTATTAAATACTTAGTCAATGTATTTAATATGGTTGACTAAATAATTAGGAAACTAAATCAGCATTAATCTTCAAGTTGTAATTAATCTTCAATCAGCATTAATCGCTGTTTGACTGCATTGAATGAGAAGATAACTACTATTTGACCTCAAGTCTTCTAAAATCCCATAATGCTAAATTAGTTCTTCTAGTTTCATTCTTTTGTTCTTTTGTCTCATCAATTCTGTAAATCCCAACAATCTTCCCTTATTTGATGATGACAAAATAAACAAATTCTTGCACGAACTTCCCCTGAAGTTGAGATCATGGATCTCCCTGAATGAAACAATCTTGCTTTGTAAACTGCTTCCCCTTAACTTAAGATCTTCCCCTTAAGTTATCAATCTCCATTTCATGCCACCACCGGATCTATAAGTTGCTAATCATATAATCATCTTCCCCTTTTTGTCTTCATCCAATAGGGAACATATAAGCAACTTTGATCTTTACAACCTCAAATCATATATCAAAACTTTTAATCCAAGAGTAGACTCCATTGTTAGAAATATCAGCCAGAATGACGTATTCTCATGCTGTAAAAGGAAATTAGGGGAACCTGTTGTTAAGACCTAATCATGTTATAATTGGTAGAAAACAAGACCAAACTCCAATTATGATAGTAGATCAATTTTGTTAAAAACTGTAAATGTTAAAGACACAAGGCAGACCTAAGCCTGTACAGGCTGGTTCCCTACGGAACACTAATTTTTCTTTTGGTGTCAACATTGTATGGTAAAGTCCCTAGCTACATTTGAGGGGAGTATTTTTTTATAGATTTGTTTCTTAGCCTGATCTATGGATAAGTGTTTTTGAGAATTGGCAAGCTACAAGGGATTGAGGAATTTTAGGTGTTGTTTTCTTTCAACGACGACAAAATGTAATCAATGCACCATTCTAACCGACACTAAGAAATTGGCTATTCCAGTGCAAACGGCATCTGAGTAAAGAATTATTCAAAATCCGTTAATAGCTGATAGTTTCTAAAAACTATATGGTTCTCAACTCACCATACTTCACAGTTCAGAGTTGGCCTAGTCCAAAAGCAAACGGTTTTCTTGTAAAGACTTCACAAATCCATTGATGTGATGATAGTTTGCCCAAAACTAAAATGGTTATCAATTAAACCAAGTTTTTATTTGAAGAATAGCTATTCTCGGGCAAACGACAACGATACAAGAATCATCAAATCCGTTTATGCTGGTAGTTTGGCCAAAAACAATACATTTCTGTGATTCACTTCAAAGTGACGAGGATAGTTTTAAACTTATTGATTGATGATTCTTTGTACCAAATTTTTCTATACATGTTTCTTGATTTTTGGATAATACAAAGACAAGGACCCAACAAGATTGATAATAGGTGATATTTATAACTGAAGCAGAGATTATATTAATTAATGATACTCAAAACTCAGGGGAAGGATAAATGATATTATTGCTGATGAAAGATATTACCCTGATTCCTAAAATTAATCATACAACTGCTTAAGATGTAATAAGTGTTGAACATCCTCCTGGAGATTAAGAAGCTATTAATGAAGAACTTTGAAGATTTATCCAGATGATATCAAAGTTTAAAAGGAGGATTGTTGGAATTAAAAGTCTTCATATACTGTTAATATTAATGCAACTAGTCAATGATAAAGAAAGTTTCACTAGAGACATTAATGGGGATTGAAGACATTAATGTTTTGTTGAAGACATTAATGATGGTCTGAAGACTTATGTTGATGAAGACATTAATGTTGATTGAAGACATTAATGATGATTGAAGACTTTATGATGATTGAAGACTGAATGTTGATATAAGTTTTAATTGAGGTGATTACTGTTTGATTGAGGAGTTACAATTGACTAATGGAAAGTAGTGAATACATTTGATTTAATGTTGACCACATAGTTAGTAAACATATTAAATACTTAATTATTGTATTCAATAAGGTTACTAGATATGTTTTAGGAAAATATTGTAAACTCTAATAGAGACTTCCTTGGTGTAAATAGAAAGAAAGGTCCCCAGGGTATAGAGTTAAAAATTAGAATCAATAGTATCCAAACCTAATAAGAAATCATTAGCAATAACAAAGTTATTTACAATTGTTCTTCTTAGTACTTGTTTAAGATTCCGCATTAGCACATAGTATTCATAGTCATTGTCTCCTCATATAGTTGATTTGGATTTTATTCAAGTTAGCTATTGGCTTACAAAGGCTATATAGTCCAACACAAGGGACCTACATACCTAGATTCAGTTCTATGTTTGGTCTCAAGTGCAAATTTCTAAAATTCTTATCTTTATGAGGTGGTTCTAATATCGACAAACACGAAATTGATATTTTAAGGTCTGCCCAATACTCTCCGATTGAGCGATCGAATTCCCCTGGCAAGTCACAAAGGTAGGTCATCAAAAGTTGTAGTGATTATCCACACCTATCCTAAAGAACCTGTTTCTATAACCTTAGATAGATTAGAACCCCCTCTAAAGAGTTTTTGTGCGCTTTTTTTTAAGTATTTAAGTGATAAAGGTGGTAATTTGAAAAATTCCTACACTAGGATATGTTGTCCAATATATCCTAGTACCCCCTACTAATTCCATGTTTCAACATTCCGCCTAATAAGAGAACTAAAAAGACCTAAAACACACCCTCAATACTACCTGAAACTCAGTGATCAATGATAGGCCACAATAAGATAAAACCCAAATATGACAGTTAATCAGAAACCCCCAGTGAGATAAACAAATAAACATAGAATGATTAACAAATTAAATGGCAAGAACAAAAAGTAAGCATAATATATTCAAGCATCAACAAATAACCGAGATCAAATACATCATTCAAAATAATTAATTGAAATCAAACTGAAATAGTTTGAGAAATCTGTACAAATCATGCTAAAATAATGTTCCTGATCTTCTAGTTGAATTCCGTGGCGAACCCCGAAGGATTGCACTATACCAAAACCATGCAGCCAAGCTGCTTCTTTCTTCCTTCTGTTGCGTCTAAAATAAACAAAAGGGTTTTACCACTTTTGTCTCTTGTGTCGGCAAAAGCCACGAACAAAGAATGAATGAATGAATCTGTATGTTGCCATCATTTATATAGTAATATGTAACTTTGGGAATTTGTCACATTTAGTCCTCCATCGTAGTTGAAATAAGTAATTACGTACATGAAACTTCAATGATAAATGCACACTTTAGGTCTCTGATGTGTTTCAAAAGCTTTAAATTTATAAGACTGAAAATACCGGACAATTATATGGAAACACACGGGTAAAAGTATAACCCACGTATGCAGTATAATCTTTTTAGGTAAGACCAGGTCGTCCACAGGGATTAGAGTAGTGTTCGAATAATCAGAAAGAAAATAGACTTTAACAATTTTGAAAATAACTTTAGTTTTATCAATGATAATAAAGATGACTACTCGGATAGTTGAGAATAATTTATAAGTGTTGGAAATGATTTGACCTCGAAGATGGGACTTTAATTTATAAAAATGATTTCTCGTCAGAAAACGTTTTTACGAATTAACTTGATTAACTTAAGACTTATATTTAGTTAACTAGACCAAATGTGTCACTCAAATAATCCAGTTATTATTATATCAAAACTTATTTTGTTTATCAATTTACGAAAGTGGATTTCTCAGCACAGACGTTAAAGACCATAGACAAATCTTTAAAACCACATAGATCATAACGGATCTTTCGACCTATACCGATATGATTATATAATCTAAGTTGATAAGCAAAAATAGATAAGATAAGATATAACAGGTTTGCAACATAAGCTTAAGATTAAAGCGATCAAGATCATACCAAACACTTATTCATTATCGTAACTTCACCGAGTAGTCATGAGAGATTTAGCCTCTCATGGCTAAGGAGTTCATAACAAAAGCACACTTTACATAAACTTCCATTATTTCAACAACTAGGTAAGAAAACTTCTTCGTTCTTGATCGTTAGATCTTTTTCTTCAAAGGAAAAGGTGTTTCTTGGTGTTTTGGTGAAAGGAGGGAAAGTATGTGTGTGTAAAATGGGATAGAATGTGAGGAATGATTGTGAGGAGGGATGCCTTGAGGATGAAAATTCGTCCTCAATTTATAGGCAAGATTGGGTGCAAAGTGCGGCGCACTTAGGAAAAAGTGCGGCGAACTTTGGGAGTTAATGCGATAGCATTTAATGACTTTTACTGGAAGTGCGGCGCACTTACAAATAAGTGCGGCGGTTTTGAGGAGTTAATGTAGGTGCATTTAATGGACTTTAATTCTTCAAACTTTGGGAAAATGTGCGGCGAACTTTGGGTTTCAGAGGAAAGTGCGGCGCACAATGTAGCAAGTGCGGCGGACTTCTTGAACTTTGGCTAGAAATCTTTTCTTTTCTTGTATTCGTCTCCCAAAGTGTATAGATTCATGAGCTTGGGTCTCTAGAGTCTTCAAGTGAACCTATAAGCAATTCAAGCTTAATTAAGTACTAAAAGTTCACGAGAAATGATAGAATAAACATAAAATAACGCCATAGAAACATGTATAATTTGGGCGTTATCAAATCCCTAAACACTTAGATTATTGATTGCCCTCAAGAAATGGAAGCGAAAAAAAAATCATTTGTCGTGACGTGGAGAGAATTTGGATTTTAAGAGAGTTTTCATATTAGATAACTATTCAGGCATAGACATATAACATAGCACCTCACATAGGGATATTGTTTGATTTTAAATTCACTCAGCCACTCAAATAGGGTTTAAATATGTTTTTGTGAAGAACACTCAATTTGCGAGACATAATCTAGACAGCTACCATAGGCTTGTACTTAACACATAAACCTGATCGAAGGGTGAAACTTGGGTACTAGATAGGATCCAATCTTCATGCGTCGAATATAAGCCTTTATTTCTTTTGAACTATTATAACTCATATAGAACTCTATGATTTTGTATTTGTTTTTGAAAGATTCTTAATTCTTGGTATTTTCTTTTTCCTGGTTTTATATATTTAGTATTTTTTTTTCAAAATTTTTTTAAAATTTGATGTTTGATAATTCATGCAGATACATTTGCCAAAACTCTGTTTTGTAGAGTGAACATCTCATATCGAGTTTCTGGCGAGGTACTAAAACCTATCATTGGATAGAGATTATTTAGTATAACGGTCAGCTAACTGGTATTCATCTCCGTCAATGAAGTACTTCAACATACCTCTTTTAACCTGTTCCTTGATAAAGTGGTATCTGAAATCAATGTGCTTGGTGCGAGAATGCTGAACCGGATTGCACAAGATGGCTATGGCTGCCTTTAAGTCACAATACATGGGTATTTTATCAAAGTGGAAGCCATAATCTATGAGCTGAGTTCTCATCCAGAGGACTTGAGCGCAACACGCAGATAGAGATACATACTCCGCCTTAGCTGTTGACTTGAAGTGTAGTCCTTGCTTCTGGATGTCCAACTATACGAACTTATCACCACTAAAAGCATTGTTTTTCCACATGATGTACCTTTTCAAGTATAAGACATCCTGCTGTGATCAGAGTCTGTGAAAAAGCAGGTTGTTCAACAACGGTGTCGCTTCGAATATATATAGAGTCCATGTAAATGGTATTCTTGATGGTTACCCGAAAGATCCGTTTAACTCCTTGAGGTGATTTTTAATAGTTGGCTTGATAATGTTCGCAATAACATATTGCATGTACTATGTTCGGTCTACTTGATGTTAAGTACATGAGTGACCCTACCATGCTACTATATTTCTTTTTGTCTATGGATGTTCCACTCAAGTCAGTATATAGGGGTTTAGTAGCCATTTGTGTACCAATGCTATCACATGAGGTCATACCATGCTTTTTAAGTATCTTTTGAGCATACTTAGCTTGGTTAGTAAAGATACCACTTAGGGATTGGTGAATCTGAAGTCCTAAAAATAATTTTAGTTCTCCTATCATAAACATTTCGAACTTGCTATGCATTAGTTTTTGAAACTTTTAGAAAGATTTGAGTTTGTATACTCGAGAATGATATCATCAACATAAATGTGCACAAGCAATATGTCTTCCCCGTGTTTAATTGTAAACATGGTTGGATCAATAGAAACTATGTAAAAACCTTTGGATACTAGGAATTTGGAGAGTTCATCGTACCACGCTCTTGGAGATTGCTTGAGTTCACAAATTGTCCTTTTAAGATGGTAGACTCTGTCCGGAAGATGTGGATCTACAAATATGTGTCTGGTTGATTGACGTACACTTCTTCCTTCGGAGGTCCGTTGAGAAAAGTCGTCTTAATGCCCATCTGGTAGATAGGAAATGATTTGTGTGCAACATACACAACGAATATCCTGACTGCTTCTAATTGAGCAATTGGTCCAAATGATTCTTTGAAGTCTATTCCTTCTTCCTGACGATATCCCTTTGACACAAGATGTGCTTTGGTGCGGATTTTCTTCATGTGGATAACATTTTTGCACTATGGTCTGTCGACTAATTCCCAAACATCTAGTCGTTCAACTGATGAAATTCCTCCTGCATCGCTTTTATCCAAGCATGATCAGTCATTGCTTCTTTTATGTTCTTTGGTTCTGCTCGACTCACGGAGAGTGCAAACATACACATTTAGCCATCAATGTCTAGCTGTCGTTTTGCTCTAACTGGTTGTGAAGGATTTCCAAGAACTTGTTCCAATGGATGGTCTCTTATCCAATAGTATTCAGAAGGATTTCGTTGGTAGAATGTATGCATGTTTGACGGATCAACATGGAGAGAGGATGACTCTCCCTCTTCGTATACCGGTGTACCTAAAATTTTGATAAATTATAATTCGTCAGACATTACATTTTATGCTTGATTAATGTTCTCATCAGCATTGACAATTTGTTCTTGAGTTGTAGGCTCAGGTTTTGTTTGAACTTACAATTGAGTTATATCTGCAACAACGATTGTTGATGTAAATGGAGTTGTCTTCTGTTGTTGACGTTTATCAGATGCATCAGCAGTAGTAACAGTGGAAGACTTTGAACAACTTGCTAACTCCATTAAAAATATTCAGCGGACATCAGGACAAATAAAATATCCAACTCATTAAGTGACGTTGTATAGTCTTGTTTTGCTTTATGGCCATTTTCTTGGACTTTAGGGTTTGGGGGTTAAACTCTTATGTTCAATGTGCCATAAGTTTGTCGTTTGTGGTGCGAGGCCAGAACTATGATGATCTGATGCCATATCTTGACATTTTGGTTTGAGGACTGAACTATTTTGGCCAGATGTCATTTTTTGCAGTTCGTCAAAATTGACATGAATAGTCTCGACTATCAATTTTATTCTCTTGTTATATACTCTGTATCCTTTTGACTGAGTAATATACCCCACAAAAATACACGCATCACTTTTTCTTTCTATCACTTGTTTAAGATTCTCACCATCTCTGACATATTGCATAAGAAGCAAAAATGTGAAAGAATGTGAGAGTAGTTTTCTTTTGTTAAGTATATGGTTTAGGTGTTTGTTCCTGCGAGGAATATATAAGTGAGCAGTTTGGGTGTTTGTAACATGCTGTTGCTCATGATTCAGTCCAGAAGAAAAGTGGAATGTGTAGTGGTGATTAGCATTGTTTCGAAGCTACCTCAACAAGAGTGGTGTTGTATTTTCGACAACGCCGTTCTGTGCAGGTGTTCGAAATCTATTGACGTTGGGTTTTTTTTGATATACCTTCTTTTATAAAAGTAGTTTTTGGGTGGTTTTTGAGCACACAACCCAAACGGGGCCTGGATCGGGAATTACATAGGGTATGGGGGCTGGGTCGGCTGTAGATAAGCAAACATGTTAATTGTATTTCGAATGATATGTGTAAGGTTTTGTAGCCATACATGAGTGCGCAGGTATAGTTTAGTGGGTTTGGGTTCTGTTGGGGCTGTGTGTTTGTAGCTGTTTGTGTCGTTTTTGGTGGTTGGTTATGGGAGGGTGGGGGGGGGTGAGCAAGGCTGACTGGCGACGGAGGGGGGTTATTACGGTGGTGGGTGGGGGTGTGGTAGGGCGGGGGGGGGGGGGAGTGAGGGTGGGGGGTGGGAGTGGGGTGTGAGGGGGGGGTGGGGAATAGGGACGGGGGGGGGGGGTTGAATATGGGTGGGGGGAGGGTGGAGGGGGGTGGGGGGTGGGGGTGGGGGGGGGGGGGGTATCTGGGGTGTTGGGTGGTGTGGGGGGGCAGACGGGTTGCCGGGGTTGTGTGGAGGGGCTGTACGGGGTGGGGGTTTCGAGGGAGACGGGGGGGGGGGCGGGGAGGGGGGAGGCGTGTTGGGGTGAGGAGGTCTTGGTGGGGGGTGCGAGGGTGGGCCTGGGCGTGGTGGGGGAACCCGCGTCCCCGCCCCTGGGGACGACTGGTGTGTCGGAGGTATTGGTGAGGGTAGGGGGTTGTGGAGGTGGGTGGCGGTGGCTCCGGGTGCGAGTGGGGGGGTGGTAGTGATTGGGGTTGGGAGGGGGGAGGTAGGGGGTTGGGGGGTGGGGGGGAGATGGGGGGGTATTGGGAGAGGGTTGGGGTGGGGGGTAAAGGGGGGGGGGTTTTGGGGTGGGTGGTGAGGGGGGGGGGGAGGTTGGGGATGGCAGCGGGGCGGGTGTGGGTTGTGGGATGGGGGGTGTATGGGAGGGCTGTTGTGGGGTGGGTGGGGCTGGTGGGAGGGGGGGGGAGGGGGGGGGGGCGTGGTAGGGGGTGGGGGGGAGAGATGTGCGTGCGGGAGGGGGGTGTGGGTTTTAGTGGTAGGAGGGCCAGCTGCGCGGGAGTATGTGGCGGGGGGGGGTGGGTTGGACGGGGGGGGGCGCGGCGGGGTGGGGTTGGTGGGGTGTTGAGGTGGGGTTGGGAGGTGTGGGGGGGGGGGAGATTTGTTGTGTTGCGCGTGGTGGAGAAGGGAGGGGGGGTTTATCGGGATTGTGGGGGGGAGTAGAAAGGGGTTGGGGTGTGGGGCGCGAGGGAGGTGAGGTTTGGTTGGATGGTCTCGGCGGTGGACTATTTATTTAATTCACTTTCTTTGTTTTCTTATTTTTTCCGTTAGTTATTCTTTTTTTTTTTTTTTTTCTTTTCTTAAATTTCTCTTTTATTTTTATTATGGTTTATTTCTTTTTTTTTTTTTTGCTAGTATTTTCTTCTTATTGTTTTTTAACAACGATGTTTAACATAGATATTAAAAAGTCTTGAAAATCGGCCAAAGCATGGCAACACCATAAACGCAAGCAAGACATCAACAGTCTAAGCACCTGAGTAAAAATGCCAAACCGTCAAAATAATGTTTGTGATTCATAGGTTGTGATTTGATATATGAGTGGAAACACAAATTTTGCCAAAACGTATGTGATTTTATAAAGATACAATATACATAAAAAAGGCATTTACGTTGCACTGCAAGCTCATGATACCGTAGACTAATTGTAATGGGAGCAGGCAAATTACTAAGAAAACTTGCCCTTGAGGGGTGCCAATCATGGCGCTTCCACCGTATTCACTCGAACATGGTATTGTCAGTGATCGTGTTAAAGAGGCTACTTACAACGGCCGGGGATGATTAGTCCAATAGATCTATTTTACAAACACTCGCGACTCACTTACCAATCCAATGAATCATAAGTAACTAACGAGTTCTGATAACTGGGATTACAAGTTTCACATTTACATTAATGCACACCATAAACAAAGATTGTGGGAAAATCGTTAAAGCATTTGCAGTCTCAAACGAGTTTAAAAGCCAAGAATGTTGCCTCCCCAAAATAGTAAAGCAAAGTCAGTTAAAAACGTCTGGGCTATGAACTCACCTTAGCAAGATGAGCAAACGGTAAATCATGTAAACGAAAGATGATATAGAAATCTAATCGCGACCTAGGTAAATCAACTTGAGCATTATCATAATAATGCTCTCAACTTGAGCATTATCATACGGCTCACCTTTAAAAGTTTAACAAACTATTACGAGGGTTTAAAAGGGGGGAGGGTTGTTCGAGGAACTACGACCCTAAAGGAGAAGGTTTTTTTAGTGTTTTTATAGATCGTGCTTTCTCTACCTCCTCCGTCTTTGTGCGTTTTTTCTTTTAAAGAGATACCTGCCCTCACCCAGTGAAGCCTTATGTTCTGATTCTTGGTTTAAGAATTATTCGATGTCGTTTTGTGTCCGTTAAAATAAATTGTGAATCAATTGAAAAACCAAAAAAAATATTTTGATTTTTAGTGCATGCGCACCTGTTCTTCTTCTAATTTCGTTGGTGAACCTTCTATGAATCCTCCTTATACTTCTATGAATACGAAACATCGTAATCGTAGACGTTCTAAACAAAGAGTCAGACGTTCTCTCTTGAAGAATCCCTCGTAGTACGATGTTAACGATCAACATACTATGCGCGGAATTGCTTGGTTCACACACCACCGTTGGGTTAAATGCCGGAGGCAATCGTTGGTTCCACCATTTTTGCTGAGATTCGAGCTCAAGCATAGTCTCATTAATATGATGACTTCGGACCAATTCTTCGGACTTTAGAAAGACAATCCTCATGACCACATCCGTTGGTTCAACAAAATAACTTCCACAATAAAATACAAGGATGTGCCTAATTCAGCGATTAAGCTTATGCTTTTTCCATTTTTTCTTGCGGGGGCGACTAGAGACCTCATTGTGCTCGAAAAGACCCCTTATTTAATTCTACTTGGGAAGATCTTGTTTCCAAATTCATCAATGAATTCTTTCCTCCCTCAAGAACGACAAATCTCCGAAATGAAATTTCCAACTTTGAACAACGTTTTGGTGAATCGTTTCATGAGGCATGGGACCGTTACAAAGATCTCCTTCGTGCATGCCCTCATCATCGTTTCACCGAATTGCACCAACTTGATACTTTCTACAATGCCTTGAACTCGGCCGACCAAGATTCTTTGAATTCTGCCGTCGGTGGTAATGTTTTGGAAAGAAGTACTCGAGATGTGTTGACGATTATCGAAAACAAATCCAAGGTCCGCAATTCATAAAACAAATCAATTGTTTCTCAAGTGAAATCAAGTGATGTTAATTCTTCTTCTTCCTTCGATATAGCCAACTTACTCATGCTGTAAATCAGCAAACAAGTGATGTGACTACCGCCATGACGGCTATTCTAAAACAATTTCAAGCAACCCCACCTCCAGCTTCCGTAAAAGCCGTTGAGGAGATTTGTGTTACTTGCGGTGGTGCTCATCCATACTATCAGTGTCTCGCCGCCGATGGCAACCCTTCTCCCGGTATGTTTTCGGGATAATATTCAAGGATACATTTGCAAGCAGGCGGCGCGAGGTAACTACAATCAGGGTAATTCTGGTTATCGTCCTCCAGGTGTGGTTAATCAAACACGACCACCGGGTTTTGCTCAACAAAACGTGCAAAATAATCAAAACCGGTTTAGCCAACCTCAAGGGTATAACCGCGGAAACAATTTCAATCAAAATGCAACTTATCAAGCTCCAATTAACAAATCAAAGGTTCCTTTAAGTGGAGTTGGAGAAAATTAAGAAAACAAATAAGGCTAACATGAAAGCCATGCAAAACCAAATTAACAACGTGAAAAATAAGTTAAGGAATGAAATGCAAAATTTGATTCAAACTTCAATGTCAAATCAAACCAATGAGCTTAAGAACATGATGGGGGGGGGGGGGTAGTTTCTATCTAGTATATGAACAGCTTCTACCTCGGGTTCGGGATCTCTCCCTAGCAACACCGTTGCTAACCCGAAGGGTAAATTAAAAGCCATCACCACTCGAAGTGGTCTTGTTCTTGATGGACCTTTCATTCTTATGCCTCCTCGATTCATAAATCCGGAGGAGGATGAACGTGTTGAGGAGACTATAAGGGACCTGGAACATGGTGAATTTACCATTAAGGTCCCACCCCATCTTGTCCCAAAATCTAAACCTCCTTTTCAAAGAAATTATGTGGTTTACCAAATGGATCCTCGTCATCCTCATATCCCTTATCCGTCAAGAATGAACCAAGAAAAAACAAAAAAAAAAGATGAAGTCTAAATTCACAAATTTTGGCAAATGTTTAAACAACATCACATTAATATCTCTCTTGCCGATGCTTTAATTCTAATCCCAAAATATCAAAAGATGCTTAAAAGTCTCCTTTCCAACAAGGAGAAACTTATAGAGCTAGCAAATACACCCCTCAATGAAAATAGCTCAGCGGTTATCCTAAAGAAGTTACCCAAAAAACTCGAAGACCCTAGGAAATTTCTCATTCCGTGTGGTTTTAGTGAGCTCAAGTGCAAGGCCCTAGCCGATCTAGGTGCTAGCATAAACTTGATGCCACTCTCGGTGTGGAAAAAGTTAGGATTACCCGAGCTTATTTCCACCCAAATGACCCTTGAACTTGCTAATCGTGAGATTTGTACTCCGGTCGGAATTGCAAGAGATGTCTTTGTTTCGGTTGGAAAGTTCACATTTCCCGCTAATTTTGTCATCGTTGATTATGAAAGCGATCCTCGTGTCCCCCTCATCTTGGGAAGACCTTTCTTACGGACCGCTCGTGCTTTGATTGACGTTCACGGAGAAGAAATAATTCTTCGTGACGGCAATGAAAGACTAATCTTGAATATGAGACATGACACTTCAAACTATTCAAACGAACCTCATCAAGAATCAATCAACATGATTGATGTCTACAATGTTTCACATGAGGAAATTCTTAAAGATTTGTTTGCAACAAATCATCCAAGTGGTAATCCTACTTCTTCTTCGGAACCCGTAATCAATTCTTCTTCTTCCCCCACACTTATTTCCTAGAGAAATGATTTGATTTAATTTGGGAAGAATTCGAAGCTTATCTCGTAAGTGATTCATTTCCACCGGGAAATAGTAATCCTTCATCTCCTCTCCCTCATTTTCATAATTTATTAAGAGGCAGTACCACTTCTTCTTCTTCTCTTACAACTTCTGAAATTTCTGATTACTCGCTTGAGGAGTTCGCCGATGAACTCGCTCTTATTGAGTCATTTCCACCGGGAAATGATGATATGACTCCGAAAGACGTTATTAGAGAGATAGAATATTTGCTTAACCATGATCCATTAGCAGAATATTCTCCTAATAACGATCTTGTCGATAACCTTCCCGAGATGTTCACCAATGAACATACTCTTGATTATTCATCCCCACCATTATGGGATGATAATGATGATGAACTTTTTGATCTTGAGATCGTTAATGACGATGTTTATGATGATCCATTTGACTCCAAGGAAAAAAAAATCAAAGAGTCTAAACTCTTGATTGATGAACTTGATCTTCCTGGATCAAGTGATTTCCTTCCTTCCCCCGAGTGTGGCTCGGTTTTCTATGAGGATTTTTCTGAGGTTGATGCTTTGTCTTCGACCAACAACGAGGACAAGGTATTTAATCCGGGTATACTCGTTCATGAAAACCTTTATGAAGTCACCAATCTTGCAACAATGGAAAAGAATGTAAAGAAGACCACTAATGCTTCTTTAATTCTTGAGGATTTTAATCCTCCTCTTTATGAACTTCCTTTCCACAAAGAAGTTCCCAGGCTCGGAGCTTTACTCTCATTTTCGTCTGAAAATGAGGAAAAAGTTTTCAACCCCGGGATTCTCACTTCTAAAGGAGTTCATACTTCTCTTCTCCTGGAATTATCTCATCGGGACTCTAAGCTTTCAAAGTCATTAATATTTTTGAAAGCCCGATGGATATTTTTCCTTGCTCTTATGAAGAGGACATCCATATTTTGGATGTTCCATGTCTCTATTTCTATCCCCCATGAACAACTCAATTCGGGGACGGGTCAAGATAAGTGACCTTAAACAAGCGCTTCGTGGGTGATAACCCATGCTTATCCTAATATAATTATATAGTAGTAATGAATAAGTGTGTTGTGAGGAGGCCCATCTCTTCTTTTCTCGTGTTTTGTGTTTTGTGTTGTATGTCCACGATTGTTCAGATTTTGAAGCCTCTCGTGCTCGTGGTTTTGTCCTTCGTTCACTC